>JBAMJV010003553.1:0-31290 GCA_037951105.1 Echinarachnius parma
CCTAGTCCAGTTTGGACCGCGGCGAATTTTATTTTATCCCTGTCCGCACTCTTGCCTGCAAGATGGCGACAAACCCAACATATCCACTTTTACGAGACTGATCTACTTTACGTGATTGAGCTGCCACCCCACATGCCCACCCCATCGTTCGGTCACAGACACCATGTTTAGTTCTTAGCAGTATTTATTATTGAAAAATTGGGGGGGGGGGGGGGAACACATATTTTCTATGGTAGTGGAATTTAATAAAACAGGGGGAAATGGGGCAAATGGGTTATGGTTCATTTCAAATAATTGCTACCGGTAGACATAAGTTGCAAGGTCTGGCCCGTTCATAATATAGAATAAGTGAACAAAAAGGTCAAAAGTCTTGTGCGTTTTTATAGTATTTGGTAAAAAAATTCAAAAAGTCGCTTTTACTTAATTACTTACCGATTACTAGATTTTCGTCAATCTCAGCATTGGCTAGGTAATAAACCCACACCGGGACAGCACCATGACCTAGGAAAGGTCGAAGTGAACAAAATTAATCTAATTATTATTCTTATAAAATATATATATAATAATATTCCACGCCACAATGATAAGATCTTATTAGAATAATAGTAATAATAACAATTATCGATTGATTGATTGATTGATTGATTGATTGATTGATTGGTTGTATTTCAAATTATAATTAAAATAGATGTCACTTTAGGGGAAAATATTATTTTTATAAAATATATAAAATATATGTATAATAATATTCACACCACGATGATAAGATCTTTAAGAATAGTAATAATAGCAATGATTGATTGACTGATTGATTGATTGATTGATTGACTGGTTGGTTGATTGATTGATTGATTGATTGGTTGATTGGTTTATTGATTTATTGATTTATTGATTGATTGATTGATTGATTGATTGATTGATTGATTGATTGATTGATTGATTGATTGCTTGATTGATTGGTTGGATTTAAAATTCTAATTCGAAATAAAAGTTAGTTCCACGGGAAAATATTGATGTCAACAAATCGAAACAGATTATACAGTACACAAAATAAACATTTTGAACATGTGAAAGCAATATTTATCAAAACAAGTTTTGCACCTACGAACAAATATCATACAAAATCAATTAACTTATTTGAACGACTAATTTATTGAATACCGCTGGTATTATGATTAAACGTGTCAAAACATTTGTTTAGCTGTAATCGCAATTATCTTATTTGACGAAACATTTATATTGTTGCTAAGAGACTCTCGAAATATATAATATATCATTTCGTTTATTAATTTATTTGCTGATGAATGCATCGATCTTACCTAATGATGCCGCGCCCAACACTAGAAGTAGGACTGGTAGCAACATCGTATAATAATTATGCCCAACAATATTCACACAATGATAAGATCTGTTGAGACAAAACAATGTTCGAATAGTATGATGGTCTGATGGATACCATGTGAAAATGTCAGCGGAAATAATTGGAGAGGAAAATATGTCAGTAGGCTCAAAAATAGTTACATCTGACATTTATTTCTCTGACAGTTCTACTGGTCTCCCTGGATACTGGCTATAACTACATTTGCCTTCCTGTTATAATATACAAAAATATAAAGCATACAATAGGAAGGGTATACTTTTGTGGTGAAGTACCTCTATGCTGAATTCTAATTTTATGTTTTAAAGGGTTAGTTGACTGTTGGTCAAACTGAATTTCAGTAACCAACACCTTCACCATAACAATACCAACTAATAGTTGCAACTCCACCATGCTCGAAAGGTATACACAATTAGAAACGACTAAGTAAAAACCCGGTTATCATTCAAAAAGAGCCGTTACAACTCAAGAAGGCACTCTCTAATAACTCATTGGTTTCAATCATTTGTTCATACAAAATTTTGCATGTGATGTTGTGTTGCAATAATGATTATATAGAGAGATCATCAACAACTATTTTAAAACCTCTTTTTAAAAATTTTGAAAAAGTGTAAGCATTTGTTTTATTTTATTTTTTTAATCATGGAATATATCTGGGCCCCAGATTTATTACGATCGGATATATTTATTAATATTTCGGCCGTTTCTGAACCGATTTTGATCAAATGAAGTTTATTCTGCCATTAAAATTGTATGCTCTTTCAAACTTTACACTCAGTTTTTCATTATCTCACAAAAAATTATTTCGTGCAGCGCCCTCTGTACCAAAACTGAACTACCCCTTTAATTCTGGGATTTGAAATAATACTGTGGTATGACGGAATGACCTTTATATACTGGACTTTGGTACCGGGAGCAAGCTCTTGTTTTATGCATGTTTGTTCCTATAAAACTATTTGTTTTAGTGATATATATACATTTCTTTAGTAAACACGGCAAGCGATAGATTGACAAGTATGAGTAAACTATGCACAAACTGACACCCAAATCAATTATGCTCTTCCCCAATCCCCTATACTATAGACTTTGGACTGTGGACAATGGTTAAATATTATATTGTTAATGAGTTAGTCGCGGCACAGTCACGGGGAGGGGGCAGTACCCCCCCCCCCCCCCCCCCCTCCATTATGATATTACAAAAACAATAATCAATAATAAATGCACAAACTGATACACAAAGCAATTTAGCATCGCCCCATCACTATGCATGGAATTTGAATAATGGACTATTGGAATGTAACTGTGTTACAGCCACAGGGTGCCCCTCCCCCCCCCCCCCCCCCCCCCCCCCAACAGCACCCCTCCCCTAATACAGGGTGGCCCACAAAAACGGAACGGGGCACTTCCCAAAATATAGTTAAAAATGTATTATGTCCATCGGATAGGATGTCTTTTCAAATGAACAACGATACCAAGAACAGTCAATTTGGTCGTGTAGTTTTTGTTTTAGGGCGCTTTGAGTGACACCATGTCGGTTTCTCTTTTTTGTCAATTTTTACCGAGCCAGTGCTTGATAAATCGCACGTACCGCCTTTCATAGCATTGAACAATGCGCGCCATTGTTAGTGTGCACTCAGCCGTGTGCCGAAAGAATGGGCATGGTCGTTCAATGGTATTACGGGCAGGGTGTGCGATTTAACTGGCATTGACTAGGTAAAAATTGACAAAAATGGGCACCTGACATGGTCTCACTCACAGCGTCCTAAAACAAAAACTACACGACCAAAATCATTGTTCTTGGTATCGCTTTTCATTGGAAAAGACCCTATCCGATGGACATAAACATGTTGGTACTATATTTTGGGAAGTGCCCCGTTCCGTTTTTTTGGGCCACCCTGTATAATACCAAACAATCTAATGAAATAAAGAGGTATTAAATGAAAGGGGAACCAAAAATCCCACAACCAGTAATCCCGTGTATTACTGATGAAATGCAAATTGTGCTTCGGGTGGAAAAATTATGTCCGATAAATTGTATACAGGGTGGAATAAGACGAGCTGCATAATTTAAAAGACTATAATGATCATTGGGCTTTACGCATATGTTTAGCCACTAAATACTGATGTTTGTCAAGGGGAAGAAGCGGCCCTTCTTTAAAATACATTATTTGTTTTGCTATCATGGAAAATTGAGTTTATAATTATTCTCAGTTTACCTCAAAGTGATAATATCAAACATTTGTTTTTGATTGATTGAACAAACTTATAATTCCAATACAACAAATCTTAAAACAACAAATCATAAAACATACATATATAATAACATAAGTAATGCATAATACAATCATAGAACAATAATGCAGCTGAATGTGCTTATTACATGTAGTTAGTACGCTTATAAATTACATTTGAGAAATAAGGGAAGCCGGAAAAGCTCATAGAGCTTGAGATAGAGGCGACCCGAAAATGGATTGTTTGTTATTAGACTCATCATAGTTACATCGTTTTACATTATACAAATAACTATTCAAGACATTATTAATTTGTGATTTGTAGAGGGTTAACATAAAATTGTTTATAAACCCTACCCCCCCCCCCCCCCCCACTCCCCATCCCTCCCACATTATATCAAAATTATATCCTACAATTAAATAGTATCATATTTCCAGTATCTAATACTTAAGTACATAATATAAATAACGTTTATCAAATATAATCAAATCATGCAATTGGAATATGAAATTAACCTTTAAATAATTAGATGCAATCATACTATCTTTCAAATTTATCTTAAAAGATGGCAATGAAGTACATCTTTTTTAAATCAGCTGTTAATGAATGCCATATATCGGGACCGCTGTGTCGTATAGGTTTAGATGCCAGTTTTGTTTTGGGATTAAACAAATGAAAATTTGTAGAGTATCTAGTTTCATATAAATGAATCTGATTATTACATATTTACATTTCCTTAAAGTATTCTGGAACAAGGTTCTTTTTCAATTTAAACATAAAAACTGCAATTTGTAAAAATTAATATCTGTTATTTTCAATAATCTTAATCGTTTAACAATTGGATTAGTTAGCTTATTAATTCGAATTTGTACACAGTTTTTGGTACACAATAAAGACGAACTATGATTGTTTGCCTTTAAATCTGACATCCTTGTGACTAACCCAGTATAATATACTATAATATACTATAATATACTATAATATAACATATTATGTATCATTACGAATTGTCCATGTTTCCTTTCGTTTCCGAACGCTTCATTTAATTTACCAGCATAATATGTTTTTCGGGATGATCTTATAACACTATTTATTCCATTACGATATTTCTTTAATTTTTCATAAAATTAATTTTTATCTGGGCTACGAATATGTTTCTTATACAAAATATTCATTTTATGAATTGATTTCATTATTATTTTAGTGATCCAAGGTTTACGGATGTTTTTTTTTTTTTGTGTGTAACATTAAGTTTTAGATGATTTTCTCTCCTATATATATCCCCCTCTCTTTTTCTATAATTTCAATTATAATAATCCCGTTAGTTCGTTGTATTTGTCTTGAGTTGTTCTTGTCTATTCGATAAGCATTGTATTCCAAATTTGCGATGTTTTCAGACATACACTTTATTACAACAATAGACAAATGTAACATAATCATGATTATGCGGAAACTAGAGCTCGCCATCATAATTTGTTTTCCGAATAGCCACTGTTCGTTTTACACAAAGAGTACATTCAAGAGCACTCGTATAAGTTATTTCTGAGAGAAATATTTGCGTTTCCTGAATTAGTAAATTGTGTGATTAATTTTGATTTTTGAAAGTTACATAATGTTCACATAATATTCAGGAAAATACTGATGTTATCACCACAACTTTGATACATACTTCAATTTGACTCTATCCTGTGATTAAAAAACACTTAAATTTGTGTGTTGATATATTAAAGTAGTAAATTTCAACAATAATTTAAAAAGATTCTTCGATACGTGTTTTCTCTTTTGTAATTGAAACAAAGATGGCAGATTGATTACCATTAATAAATAACATAAATCTTGAAAGCATTTTACAACACCCACATACTCACAATCAAAAGCAGAATCAACTAAAAACTTTAATTGAAAGATAAATTGAACAATAATTATAAATCTTACCTTATGATCTAAATAATACAAGGACGACTAATCCATATGGTCGCGATATATCCAAATGATTATCCAGTGTATGCATAATATCAGACAGACTGCATGTGAATAGATATGGTTAGTAAAATAGGGAAAAACCTTAACCGGCTAGCGAGCCGTCTAGTGTGGCAAGACAATGGGGATTAATAGCAAAATGTCAACTCTTTCTTAGCCGAAAGGCAAACAAGTAAACTTCGTCTATCCACGAAATTAAAACCTATCCAGGGCATAGTTCACAAGCCAAACGTGCGTGTATAGCTATCAATGTTCGTTACCTTATTCATTCAAAATGTGAGTTCTAATGACGCCATTCAATCATTGTTTTAATATTACCCGTAATCATGGTCATGAGCTTAGGTGAACATTTTTGTCAGGGGGCTGAGAGCTTTTTCCCAAATATTCTCCTGGCAAGCAAAGAAGAATGAAAAAATGGGTCTTCATCACTTTGATGACCAAAAATTATATGAATTTGCTCGAATATGAACGATTTTGCAAAAATATGGCCATTTTCAAAATGGCTCGGGGGTGGGGCAGCACCTTCCCACAGCCCCGACTCATACGCCTATGTTAAGTGTCTAGGAAGCGCTCAGACAATTCTCTTAAGCAGGGCCCAGTCCCATACTGACGATTTTCACGGCGACTCGTAACGATTTACTAAAACGAATCGACTAGATTTAGCCACGGTTTTGGGCATGGGCGTAGCGACTTACGTAATACCTATTCATCAGGGGGATGAATGAATAGATCATCCCCCAGTTGAATGGGTATCAATGACAGATCTACGCCCATGGTTTTGGGGAAGAACCGATACGATGTAATACGATGCAACACGACCTAAGCGATTTTCTCGACGAACGTCAAATCGTTGCGATTCGCAGTGAAAATCGTCAGTATGGGACTGGGCCTTTGCTGGTTCTTTCCCGCGTTCTTGTAAAGCGAACTTTGCCCAGTACGCTATGGATGATTACACTTATCAGCTAGCTATCATAGCCGCCGTACGGTAATCAATCCACCAACATCCTCCTTCTTACAGGGGCAAAAGGGCTGGGGAGAGAAGGGGGGAAATTATACTCATCACCCCTAAGGACTTGTGAAAATACTGCAGATAAAGGGTCAAGACATGTATATTTATTTTTAGAATCACATGATTATGCGGTAAAAACAGTTGCATACACCAGAAACAATATGAAGAAACTCCTTGTTTTAAAGGGATCTAGTAACTGTGTTGGCATGTGCAGACAGTGATGAATGGTTGATACAATGTATATCGTTGTTATCTGATATGTCCACTGGGTGTTGTGTAAAAAATTCAAATTAAATAGACGTTATATGGCCGAGTAATAAGCGAAAATGCAAAGTGATATTCCCCAACTCATTGCACCGTCTTTGTACACGGTTATGACTATCCAGTGGATGTTTAAAAATCCGAACACTTCAATGGTAAATATCTTTTTAATTAAAAGAAAATTTGACGAACCTAAAACTGTTCCGGACTTTTATCGGTAATACGGATACAACACTGTATGAGAGAACCACTGGATTTCTGATTACGTTTTTGTGAATTTGGACAATGTTACCATGGTTACTAGATCCCTTATATGCTATATGTGAAAATGGAAGGATGGTATTCGGCCAAAAGACCCTATACCACTTATACTCATCGCCACCCCCGGTGATAATTTGTCAGTTGGTGTCCTTAACACTTAAAGTGCCAGGGATTGTAATGCTCTATGGCATTCATATTGTAACTCGCAAACATGCGAGCTTGGCACTCTATGAGTTAACCAGTATTCAGTCATTATGAATATCGGTCCTTATGAATAGCGGTCCTTCAGTATAGAGAGATATGACGTTATGAATAGCGGTCCTTTTGAATAGCGGTCATTATAAATAGCGGTCCTTATGAATAGCGGTCCTTATGAATAGCAGTCCTTATGAAAAGCGGTCCTTAGGAATAGCGAGGTTACCCCCTGGTTACAGTCATGTGTGTTTCTGTCTGCGCTCTATATGTAATTTTTCCCGAAGAAAAAGAATTTGGAAGTAATTTCTCATGAAATCAATAAATTTGGGGGTAATTAGTAAATATCTAATTGTCCTGGGAACGCCCCTTTTAAATCGCCAAAATGTGACGTCATCTAAAGAACGGACTAATGAACTAAATTCTGCAGATGACGCGTCATGACGTAAGCCAATGAATTGTCAATCACATGTCGATCACGCTGCCGATTCCGGACCCTAAATGTGGGTGGGGCGTAAACTGGCTGGTAAGTGAGATTTGGCATCAGAAAACTAGTCTTAAATCACTACTGTGTTTATTTTCATGGATTTTTGTTTTCGGCAGACCTATGTTTCAAGTCATCAGCTATGGAATAAGTGCAAAGTACGTTGTATTCTTTAGGTCCTTTAAATAATGAAAAGATTATTATTGATCAGTGGATATATATTTCATAGATAATGGTACCAATCCCTCTTTATAAACAAAGTTTTCAAGTTTATTGCATTATCTGCGGAAATTTGGCACGTAACTCTCAATATCAGCAGTGATATTTATGAGACTTTGAAATTATGTGAGCACGGTAAAGCATGCGGCCTGACTTTGGAACTAAAACAAGCATACACCTATATTAACACGATTAAAAATGTTTGAACAACGCTTTCTGCAAACAAAATAATCAGTCACTGGGAATTTAACCTTTGTTCCTATTTAGTCATTAATTTATACACAGTAACATAATTTGCTTGGTACAAGAAGTATCCGTACTTATCCGTTTGCTCTTTTTTTCTCATTTGTGTCGTTGCAGTTCCCCTTTCTCAAACATAATCAATAACTGAAATCTATTTTAAACTTTTGATCACAATACAAATATTTACCTCCGAAATTTTCGGCTGTCATCTACAGCCTTCGTCAGCGATGTGACCCGACTTGACCTTTCGTGACGTAACGATTGATCATCGGGTCGTAGAAATTCGGTAGCGATGATCATTTGTTACGTCACGAAAGGTCAAGTCGGGTCACATCGCTGACGAAGGCTGTAGATGACAACCGAAAATTTCGGAGGCAAATATTTGTATTGTGATCAAAAGCTTAAAATAGATTTCATATTAGCCACCAATACAGATGAACTTTCATAGTAATAATCAATAACTCATGCATTATTTGCTATCATAGCTCCAAACCAGAGCTTGTAAGATTGTGTAAGAACATAATGTTCTTACACCATCTTACAAGCTCTGGTTTGGAGTGGATCCCTATAAGTTCCAACATATTTAACCTTGAAGAAAGAACGAATAAATCGGTTGTCTCACGATGTATACAAACTAGTGTATTGCGACGTTTCGGCTGCGAACTGCTAGCCTTCATCTGGCAATGTGGACTGAGCGCTGCGCTGCGAGCGTGTTATATACCGCCTGCGAGGTTTCTGTGCAGCATCGTTCGGTGCGGACACCGCGCTGCCATTGGCCGACGGGGTTGTGTACAAGATCCCCTGCGGGACTTGTGACAAGGTCTACATTGGCGAAACAGGTAGACCCGTAGGTGAAAGGATGACTGAACACCGCAGCCAGGGATGTCAGGCTTCGACGCACTGACAATTCCGCGGTCGCGGAACATGCATGGGACTCCGATCATCCTCCGAATTGGGATGAGGTACGTTGCATAGCGCATGACAAGCATTGGTATACGCGGCGCGTAAAGGAAGCGATTCAAATTCGTTTGCATCCGAATGACATTAATAGAGACAACGGTATTGACATTCCGGAAGAATGGCTGGCAACCATCCGTCGCCACGCTCCCCCCGCTGCGACCACATTGTGACCGTAATGCAGATTGCCACGTGCTTCCCGCTACGTCCGTATTTCCCCCGGTCGCCCCCGCTGCGACCGCGCCCGCACGCACCGAGTGACCATGGTGGTTCTTGCCACGCGCTTCCCGCTAAGTCCGCATTTCCCCCGGCCGCTACGGGCGGTGATTGGCCAGCGGCACCGGCCAATGGCAGCGCGGTGTCCGCACCGAACGATGCTGCACAGAAACCTCGGAGGCGGTATATAACACGCTCGCAGCGCATCTTTAGAGGCTCTGCAAGTGGAGTGTGGAGAGATGCCCTTAGAATTAAGGCGTCAGTTATTGACTGATAGATTGAAAAATAGAATTTTGAGTTCTTGTTCAAATCATCCCACAAGAGCATGTTTATTGGATTGTTGGCAATTTCATACACAAAAATGTGAAGAAAATATTAAATATCAATCTATAGCTGTTCGCACTTTAAAGTTGGATGTAGAGGTAGATACTTTTTGTATACCAGTACACCCTCCTTGGCATGTTATAGAACCTGAAGTTTGTTATGATATTCATAATAAAGTAAGTAAGTCAGATATGGTCGATCATCAAAGAATAGTTACTCAAGAAGTTATAAATACTCGTTGGATAAAATATTTAAGAATATATACTGATGCATCAAAAGAGATGGTAAATGGATCTACGGCAGTCGCTTTTTATATTCCTCAAATGAGTGTATTATGTGGAAAAAAAGTGTCACCCATTTCAATATGCCGAGCGGAACAAGTAGCCATGGTTATGGCACTAAATTGGATTGCAGATTTCCAACCGTGTTCATATGTGGTAATATTAACGGACTCTTTGAGTAGTCTATATGAAATTGAAAATGTATCAAATGATAATATTGTGCAGGAAATAATGTTTCAAGTTGCAAATTTGTATTATATGGGCATTAGTATATCTTTTGTATGGATTCCTTCACATTGTAATATTTATGGAAATGAAGTGGCTGACTCGTTGGCAAAAGCAGCATTGAAAAGAGAATATATAGATATTTATGTTAAGAAATCATGTAGTGAAATACGAGCAATTATTGGAAGGTATTATAATGCAATTTGGCAGAGTAAGTGGGATGCGTCCGATAGAGGGCGACATTTGTATAATGTAAAGAAAAATGTACTTCCTGTCACATCACTGCGTTGTAATACAAGGTGTGAGGAAATTATTTTTTGTAGATTGAGACTTGGAGTAGTAAGATTAAATGACTTTATGCATAAAATTGGTAAACACCCGACAGGGTTGTGTGCTACATGTTTGGTCAGTGAAACGGTGGAGCATTTTTTATTATAATATTGTCGTATGTATGAAAAGGAGAGGGAGATGATGAAAAAAAAATTAAAACAAAATGCTCTAAGTATATACATACTATTACAACCATATAATATAAGTATTGTTATGAGGTTTATAAAGAGAACAAATACATTCAAAGTGTTGTAGAAATTATGAATATTATATGTGTATGTATCCTTTTTTTTTTCCCCTCTTTTTTTTGCACACTAACTGGTGACGGGTTAAACTAATTTTAGATTAAGCTCCAAATAAAAGTGCTTACAGTATGTGAAAAATATGTTTATAAATATATTATTGTTTTAATTTTCGGATAATGTTTCTGGTACCATACACCCCCCGCCTGCATTCCGTGTATATGAGTGGCCTAGGCCTTGTGCCGAGAAGCCTGCTATTAAATCATACATAGCCGGGTTGGCAGGATTATACTTTTAGAAAGCGGTTTGTAGGTTGAGTGGACCAGTGTATTGGACAGAATCCTTTTTTTTTTTTTTTTTTTTTTCTTTAATTTTGAAAATTGAGTTTTTGATAATTTAATTATGAAAATAAAAAAGAAGTAATGTTTGGCGTAATATATTCTTTTGAATGCAACGCCAATTAAAATTAATAACAACAACAACAACAACAACAAGCGCTCAGTCCACATTGCCAGATGAAGGCTAGCAGTTCGCAGCCGAAACGTCGCAATACACTAGTTTGTATACATCGTGAGACAACCGATTTATTCGTTCTTTCTTCATCTTAGCACCACGATAACTAACATCTTTCGTACCATATTTAATCTTGTAATGTTGTCAGTATTACATTATGGTGTGTATATTTTATTGTAAACGAATATAAATTGTAATTGGAATTGAAATCCCGACTAGCCTCTGTGTTGTTCCATTTTTCGATAGGAGCATAATTTATCGGAGAACATTTTGGTTCAATTTGCAATCTCGAGCAGCCACGTAACAGAGTGGTATTTCGAGTTCGTGGAGGGTTTTAATATCATCGATATACACATTTTTATATCGATGGTTAAAGGGAAAGTTAAAAATGAATTTTAGTAACCAAAACCTACACCATTACATTACAAACTAATAATTGTAACTCCACTATGCTCAAAAGGAATATAAAAATTATAGACGACTAAGTAAAAAGCCTGTTATCATTCAAAAAGAGCTGTTTAAACTAAAGAGGGCGCTTTCAAAAAACGCATTTGTTTAAGCCATTTTAAATAAAATATTGTGCATGTGATGTTTTGTTGAAATAGTAATTAGATAGAGAGATAATCAACAACTCTCTAAAAACCTCTTTTGAACATTTTTTAAAAGAGGAAGCATTTTAAAACGAATTTTAAAGGCTGGTTCAAAATTATAGAATACTTGTGGGGCCCCAAATTTATTACAAATGGTTATGTTTATGGATATTTCAGCCGTTTCTGAACCGATTTTGATCAAATACAGTTTAATCTGCTATTCAAATTGTATGCTCTTTCAAATTTGACTCTCACTTTTTCGTTATCTCACAAAAAATTATTTTGTGTAGCGCCCTCTCTACCAAAACTCAACTATCCCTTTAATATCTAATCCACTAGTTTGTCTTAAACAGAACATGAGAAGGCGCACTCAACTTCTATTTTCAGCGTACTGAAAACACGGAAAGTTGTTCCTATAAAAATATTTGTTTTAGTGATATATCTTTAGTAAACACGGCAAGCGATAGATTGACAAGTATAAATAAACTATGCACAAACTGACACCCACATCAATTAAGCACCTCCCCCACCCCCTTCAATACATAGACTTTGGACCGTGGACAATGGTTAAATATTAGATTATTAATGAGACAAACAGTTGCAAAGTCACGGGGAGGAAAGGAGCTGCACACCCCCCCCCCCTCCCCCCAAATTATAATGTGACAAAAACAATAAATAATAATGCACGCAAAAACTGATACACAAAGCAATTTAAGCATCGCCCCCTTCACTATGCATGGACTTGGGAAAATGGACTATGCTAAGATAATAAGATATTACATGATTACTGCGGCAAACAGTGGAAAAGCCATGGGGTGCACCCCCCCCCCCCCCCCCCCACCCATTCCCTAATATCATATTAGGATAATAAAATTAGGTTAAAAAACTCCCACAAACACTTATCCCATGTGTTGCCTGTTTTACTCATATGGCGTATATACATTGTTCTTCGGGTAGAAAATAATATAGACAATATCGTATAAACGGTAGAATATGACAATTTTAATAATTTAAAAGATCATTCTTGGACATATTACATAGTTTTAGCTGCTTAAATTAACCAGTTATTATATTTATGTTTAATAATGGTAAAAATCTTCTTTTTTTGTAATGCATTATTCGTTTTACTATCATGGAAAATTGAGTTTATAATTATTCTCAGTTGTATACCTCAAAATTATAATATCAAACATTAAGTTTGATATGATTTTCTCTCCTTCACCCTCTCTCTTTTTCTGTAATTTCAATGTATAATAATCCCATTAATTCTTTGAATTTGTCTGAGTTGTTCTCGTCGATTCGATGAGCATTGTATACCAAACTTCAAACGTTTTTTTCAAACATGCGTTTTACAACAATAGACACATGTAACTTTATCATGATTATGCGGTAACTAGATCTCGTCATCATAATTCGTTTTACCCAAAGAGTACATTCAAGAGCATAAGTAGATCTTTTTGAGGAAAATGTCTACGATTTCTGCACGTCTATATTAGGATATTAGTTCTGAATATTTGAAAGTTACATTATGTTCAAATAATATTCAAGAAAATATCAAGTTGTTACAAAAACTTGATACATACTTCAATCTTACTCTGTCATGCATGTGGTTAAAAAAAAACACTTAAATGTATGGTGTTGAGACAATAAAACTAGTAAATTTCAACAATCATTTTAAATCAAATTCTTCGACATGTTTCATTCCTTTGTTTCTAATTAGAATCATAATGGCAGAATGATTGCCATTGATAAATACACACAACTAAAGACAAATCAACTGACTACAATTAAACATACATTGAATAATAATTATAAATCTTACCTTATGATCTAAAATAATACAAGGATGTCTCATCCATATGGTCGCGATATTTCCAAATGATTCTCCAGTGTATGCATAACATCAAACCGACTGCATGTGAATAGATATGTTTAGTAAAATAGGGAAAAACCTTAACCGGCTAGCGAGCCGTCTAGTGTGGCAAGACAATGGGGATTAATAGCAAAATGTCTACTCTGGGCTCTTGCTCAGCCGAAAAACAAACAAGTAAACTTCGTCTATCCACGAAATTAATACGGACATAGTTCGCAAGCCAAACGTGCGTGTATATATAGTTACCAATGTACGTTACCTTATTCACTCAAAATGTGAGTTCTAATGACGCCATTCATTCAGTGCTTTAATATTCCCCGGAATCATGGTCATGAGCTTACGTGAACATTTTTGTCAGGGGGGCTGAGGGCTTTTGCCTGACTGTTCTCCATCTCGATCTCCATTTCTCCTGACAAGCAACGAAAAAGGGGGTCTCCGCCATTTTGATGACCGAACATTATATGATTTTCTCGAATATGAACGATTTTGCCCGGATATGGTCGGTTTTTAAATGGCTCGTGGGTGGGGGCAGCCCCTTCCTACAGCCCCCAAGTCATACGCCTATGTTAAGTGTCTAGGATGTGTTCAGACATATCCTAAGCCCGGCGCAGACAGAGCCGACTCGATCCGATCCGACTGGTTTTCAGCCTGATTAACTCAGTATGCGCTACCTCAGGACTCCGGTTTTGCCAATCAAGAGCCAGTCAGAGGTCATTCGAGGCCGATTCAACATGTTGCATCGGCTCCGACTGAGCGAAACTGAATCTAGCCTGACTGAATACCAGTCGGATCGGGTCGAGTCGGCTCTGTCTGCGCCGGGCTTTACTGGTTCTTTCCCGCGCTCTTGCAAGGCGAACTTTGCCCAGTACGCTATGGATGATTACACTTATCAGCCTATCATAGCCGCCGTAATCAATCCGCCAACATCCTCCTTCATGACAGGGGCAAAGGACTGGGGGAGAAAAGGGGGAAAAGTATACTCATCACCCCCAAGGACTTGTGAAAAACTGAGGATAAAGGGTCAAGTCATGTATATTCATTTTTTAGAATCACGTGATTATACGGTAAAAACAGTTGCATACATGCACCACAAACAATATGAAGAAACTCCTTGTTTTAAAAGGATCTATAGTTAAACTGTGTTGGCATGTGCACACAGTGATGAATGGTTGATACAATGTAGATCGTTGTTATCTGATATGTCCACTGGGTGTTGTGTGAAAATTTCAAGTTAAATGGACGTTATATGGCCACGTAATAAGCGAAAATGCAAAGTAATATTCCCCAACTCATTACACTGACTTTGTACACGGTTATGACGGTTATGACTATCCAGTGGATGTTTAAAAATCCGAACATTTCCATCGTAAACATCTTTTTAATTAAAAGAAAATTTGACGAACCAAAAACTGTTCCGGACTTTTATCGGTAATACGGATACAACACTGTATGAGAGAATCACTTGATTTATGAATACGTTTTGTGAATTTGGACAATGTTACTAGATCCCTTATATGCTTTATGTGAAAATGGAAGGATGGTATTCGGCCAAAAGACCCTATACCACTTATACCCATCGCCACCCCCGGTGACAATTTGTCAGTTGGTGTCCTTAACACTTTAAAGTGCCAGGGATTGTAATGCTCTATGGCATTCATATTGTAACTCGCAAACATGCGAGCTTGGCACTCTATGAGTTAACCAGTATTCAGTCATTATGAATATCGGTCCTTCAGTATAGAGAGATATGACGTTATGAATAGCGGTCCTTTTGAATAGCGGTCATTATAAATAGCGGTCCTTATGAATAGCGGTCCTTATGAATAGCAGTCCTTATGAATAGCAGTCCTTATGAAAAGCGGTCCTTAGGAATAGCGAGGTTACCCCCTGGTTACAGTCATGTGTCTTTCTGTCTGCGCTCTATATGTAATTTTTCCCGAAGAAAAAGAATTTGGAAGTAATTTCTCATGAAATCAATAAATTTTGGGGTAATTAGTAAATATCTAATTGTCCTGGGAACGCCCCTTATAAATCGCCAAAATGTGACGTCATCTAAAGAACGGACTAATGAACTAAATTCTGCAGATGACGCGTCATGACGTAAGCCAATGAATTGTCAATCACATGTCGATCACGCTGCCGATTCCGGACCCTATGTGGGTGGGGCGTAAACTGGCTGGTAAGTGAGATTTGGCATCAAAAAACTAGTCTTAAATCACTACTGTGTTTATTTTCATGGATTTTTTTTCGGCAGACCTAATATATGTTTCAAGTCATCAACTATGGAATAAGTGTCAAAGTACGTTGTATTCTTTAGGTCCTTTAAATAATGAAAAGATAATTATTGATCAGTGGATATATATTTCATAGATAATGGTACCAATCCCTCTTTATAAACAAAGTTTTCAAGTTTATTGCATTATCTGCGGAAATTTGGCACGTAATTATCAATATCTCAACAGGGATATTTATGAGACTTTGAAATTATGTGAGCACGGCAAAGCATGCGGCCTGACTTTGGAACTAAAACAAGCCTACACCTATTAACATGATTACAAATGTTTGAACAACGCTTTCTGCAAACAAAATAATCAGTCACTGGGAATTTAACCTTTGTTCCTATTTAGTCATTAATTTATACACAGTAACCTAATTTGCTTGGTACAAGAAGTATCCGTACTTATTAGTCTAGTGGGTAGAAGGGGTGTTCGTGCACCCCGATGAGACAAATTTTAATCTATGTTACTTTATGTTAAAAAATGTGTAGAAAACGATTAGCTATGTTAACAGCGCCAAAAAGTGTCCCATGTATGATTTTAATGCAAATTTATGCAAATTATGGCAGCCATTTTGGATTTAGACTAGTATTCATATTTTGATCATTTTAAAAGATATTTTTTTAATGAAAGAGTCCAGACTAATGTTTTGAAGGTCAGAGAACACGATTTTATAACTAAAAATCTGATCAGATGGATGTATGACATCATAATATGCAAACTAGGGGCAAATTTGCATAAAATCAATATTTTCTGCATAAATAGGCGTCTATTTCATATTGCAACTTATGAAAACAATGAATGAAAAATTTCTTTTGTCTATAAAAAATAAGTTCAATATATCTTCATACAAAATAAACCTTAAAAACTTTACTGCAAAACTTAAATATGTAAATGTATGCAAATTCGAATCATTGGTACAATTTACATATATTTTATGAGCTGCTTTCTTTTTAATCAAATACGGCACATAACTACCCACTTGAAGTTTCTAAATATATATATGGAAGGCCAATGAGTATCATTGAATGGTGTATGAAGATAATTGAAGACTATGTGACGTCACAATATGCAAATTAGTGGCAAAATTTGCATAACAATAAAGATATTTTGCATGAATCGGGTGATATTCCCGTGTATGAGCCATGCAAACATTAAATAAACAATGTTTGAAGGAATAAATAGAGACTTATACAATATCTTCATACAAACCAAACTTCAAAAAAATAACTACGAAACATAAATATGCAAATGTATGCAAATTAGCCCCACAGTACATAATCCTTGTATTTTAGAAGCTACTTGCTTATTTTTTAAAATCAAATACAGCACATAACTGCCCACTTGAAGTACATGTATCTTATGAGTTTCATTGAATAATGTCTGAAGAAAATCATTTCATGGTGTTATTTCATGTAAATTTGGGGCATACTTTTTCTAAGATCAGTTTAATATATCATATTTTGCAATACTTTATAACTAATGAAGATAATTTCTTAACAAATCGTCATCATAATCATTACACCTGCACATAAACTACATATCGCTACGATAACACTTTCATATAGTTACCAGCGTGACTTAATGTGTCAAATGACGGAAAATTTAGGGTCCAAGTTGTCAAACTCCTCGTGGTGGATCCTGGAAACTGTTCATCAGGCGAATGAGAACAAATAGAGTCAACGACAGCGTCGTGACATCTCCGCATAGTAGCACCCTTGCCCGCGTTACTTGAACGCACCACGTCAGACTAACTCCACTTTGAAGCTTGCAGCCTGGCGCCAACCCACAACACGCGCCCTTCTCAGGGCGGGCATCATCTGATGTCATACGGGACGGCATAACCATCATGCAGCTGAACGTGGAAGGCCTCACCAAGGCCAAGATCAACATCATCGAACATCTTCTCCAACAGCACACTTCTAGTGCTATACTACTACAAGAAACCCACACCAAGGACAACTCCCACCTAAAGATCTCCGGTTTCACCCTAGCCGCTCACACCGAGAGCGAAATTCATGGCATCGCCACCTTCATTAAGAACTCTGCCAAATGGAACACAATAGCTTCATGCCCTCCAGTCTCAACCCTGGAGTGGACAGCAACTTCAGTCGAAGGAGTTACAGTCATCAATGTCTACAAGCCCCACACCTTTCGGCTTCAGGCTGACTCCATCGCAACCTTCGCCCCTCCCTGCATTTACGCAGGCGACTTTAACTGCCGCAGCACCACCTGGGGCTACAACAGCACCAACCATGATAGCGCGGCGCTTGAAGACTGGGTCTCTGCATCCGGCATGCAACTCAACTTCAGCTTCCACTCCGGCAGGTGGAACACATCAACTAACCCAGACCTAGCCTTTGCAAACATCAACGGCGCACTACCCAGCCGTACTATCCTGGACCCTTTCCCAAGATCTCAACATAGACCCTCAATGATCACCCCCCAAAACCCCATAGAGCCGATCAAAACAAAACCACAGCAGAGATGGAACTTTCGTAAGGCCAGGTGGGACCAGTTCACCAACCTAGTGGAACAAGACGTAGATAACCTACCCTTACCATCCTCCTCCAACCTGGACCAAGCGTACACATCCTTCCGCAACCTCCTAACCACAGCAGCCAAGAGCTCCATCCCACGCGGCCACCGCCGCTGCTACATCCCCTCATGGGACGATGAATGTAACGACCTCTACAATGACTTCCACGAGGCCGAACGCGGCGATGAAGCAGCCTCTTAGGCAACCCTTCTAACTGCCTGCCTAGACAACAAACGCAGAGAGAGATGGTAGGAGACAGTTCAAGGAATAGACTTCACCCACTCAAGCAGACTGGCCTGGAAAACGCTTAATTGCCTCACCGGCAGAAGTCCCAAGCCAAAACAATGCCCCGTGACCGCTAACTCAATCGCGAAACAGCTCCTCGAAAACGGCCGCTTCAAAGACGCAGACAAAAACCACACTCGTCACATCAAACAAGAAACCACCAACCTCCGGCAGGCCCCAGGAGTAGATGGACTCTTGTCATCACCCTTCACTCCCGATGAGATCGCCACTGCCATCAAACATCTGAAAAGTGGAAAGGCTCAAGGACCAGACAACCTACCTCCCGAGTTCCTACTGCACTGCGGACCAAAATGTCTGGAATGGCTCCGCCTACTTTTCTCATCCTGCCTCACCCACCAGTCCATCCCCAAGATATGGCGCAAAGCAACCATCATCGCCTTACCCAAGCCAAACAAGCCCTTAGACAACCCAAAGAACTACAGACCAATCTCTCTCCTCTGCAGCCCCTTCAAGCTACTTGAAAGACTCCTCCTAGCCGGGCTGGAGCCGATCGTCGACCCACAACTTCCCGAGGAGCAAGCAGGTTTTTGCCGCGGTCGCAGCACTGTCCAACAAGTAGTCTTGCTCACCAATGACATCGAGAGCAGTTTTGAGAGAGGCCACAAGGCCGGTGCCATCCTGGTCGACTTAACCGCAGCCTACGACACCGGGTGGCACCAGGGACTCGCCCTGAAGCTCCTCCAGATGGTACCAGACCGCCACCTAGTAGGATTTATCACCAACATCCTATCCAACTGCAGCTTTGTCCTGAAGACCAGCGACGGACAGTCCAGTCGCCCCCGACGTCTCAGAAACGGACTCCCCCAAGGTTCACTCATGGCACCAACGCTCTTCAACATTTACATCAGTGATATGCCCAAGACTGCCGCACAACAGTACGGCTACGCAGACGACCTTGCTCTCTTCCACTCGGACGAAATCTGGTCAAAAGTTGAAGACGTCCTAACATCTGACATGGCTAAGAACGCGAACTACCTGAAGACCTGGAGACTAAAGCTGAGCGCTGCAAAAACAACTGCAACTGCCTTCCACCTCAACACCAAAAAAGCAAACCGCCAGCTCACAGTCAAAGTCAACGGGAACCCACTGCCCTACACCCCCACCCCAACATACCTTGGAGTAAAGCTAGACAGACAGCTGACCTTCAAACCACACCTAGATTCACTCCGAGCCAAAGTTTCATCCAGGAACAACCTACTCCGCCGCCTTGCGGCCACGGGTGCTAAAACTCCGACACTTCGTACTGGCGCCCTCGCACTAGTCTACAGTGCTGCCGAGTATGCTGCCCCTGCGTGGTGCTGCAGCGGACACACGCACAAATTGGACATCACCCTAAACGAAACTATGAGGATCATCACAGGATGCCTCAGACCCACACCAACTGACCTCTTACCAGTGCTTGCTGGTATCGCACCCCCGCCCTCCGCAGAGAACACTATACCCAACAGCTAGTCAACAAGGCCCTCCAAGACCGTACACACCCTCTACACCGTACCTCCCAGAACACACAACCGGTCCGCCAACGTCTACGGTCACGCAGACCGTTCAGTCGCCATGCTGACACCTTGCGGGAAGGCACCCACAATACCCTCACCGCATGGAAGGAAAGCTGGCAGGAGACCCCCAGACCCCCTCAATTCACAGTAACCTCAAACACAAAACTACCACCAGGTGCGGATCTACCCCGAAAAGACTGGGTCACCCTCAACAGGCTCCGTACAGGGGTCGGCAGGTTCAATGGCAGCATGCACCGCTGGGGACTCGGACCTTCTCCGGCTTGTACATGTGGAGCACCCGAGCAGACTGCCTCCCACATTATTGAAGAGTGCCCAATCCTTCGCCCACCTGGCCACCCAAACCCAGATTTAAGCAACTTGGACCCCGACACCGTTAATTGGCTGCAAAATTTACACGGGAATATCAACCGATTCATGCAGAATATCTTTATTGTTATGCAAATTTTGCCACTAATTTGCATATTGTGACGTCATATAGTCTTCAATTATCTTCATACACCATTCAATGACACTCAGTGACCTTCCATACATATGTTTAGAAACTTCAAGTGGTTAGTTATGTGCCGTATTTGATTAAAAAGAAAGCAACTCATAAAATATATGTAAATTGTACCAATGATTCTAATTTGCATAAATTTGCATATTTAAGTTTTTCAGTAAAGTTTTTAAGGTTTATTTTGTATGAAGATATATTTAACTTAATTTTTATAGACAAAAGATATTGTTCATTCATTGTTTTCATAAGTTGCAATATGAAATAGACGCCTATTTATGCAGAAAATATTGATTTTATGCAAATTTTGCCCCTAATTTGCATATTATGATGTCATACACCCATCTGATCAGATTTTTAGTTATAAAATCGTGTTCTTTGACCTTCAAAACATTAGTCTGGACTCTTTCATTAAAAAAATATCTTTTAAAATGATCAAATATGAATACTAGTCTAAATTTGGATAAATTTGCATAAAAATCATACATGCGACACTTTTTGGCGCTGTTAACATAGCTAATCGTTTTCTACACATTTTTTTACATAAAGTAACATAGATTAAAATTTGTCTCATCGGGGTGCACGAACACCCCTTCTACCCACTAGACTATATCCGTTTGCTCTTTTTTTCTCATTTGTGTTGTTGCAGTTCCCCTTTCTCAAACATAATCGATAACTCATCATTTGCTTTTACCGTACACAATCTTACAATCTCTGGTTTAGAGTAGATCTCTATAAACTTCCAATAAATTTACTTTTGTAAAATTGGCAGTTATTATAACTGGGTGTGTATGTTTTTATTAAAAAACGAATATAAATTGTAATTGAAATTTAAATCCCGACTAGCCTCCGTGTTGTTCCATTTTTCGATAGGAGCATAATTTATATATCTGAGAACATTTTGGTTCAATTTGCAATCTCGAGCAGCTACGTAACAGAGTGGTATTTCGAGTTCGTTGGGGTGTGAATATCTAATCACTAGTTTGTCTTAACGGGATAGTTGAGTTCTGGTAAGGAGAGGACAGTTTTAGTGAAACTGAATTTTAGTAACCGAAACCTGCATCATTACATTACAAACTAATAGATATAACTAGAAAGGAACACAAAATTACAAATGACGTAGTAAAGATCATGCTATCATTCAAAAAGAGCCGTTAAAACGTATAAGAGGGCGCTCTCTAAACACTCATCGGTTTCAACCATTTTGAATAAAATATTGTGCATGTGATGCTTTGTTGAAATAGTGATTAGATAGAGAAATAACCAACAACTATTTAAATACCTATTTTGTAACTTTTTTGAAAAGAGGAAGCATTTTTTTGAATTTTTAACGGCTGGTTCAAAATTCTCTAATAAACCCGGGGCCCCGGGTTTATTACAAATTGTTATATTTATGGATATTTCAGCCGTTTCTGAACCGATTTTGATGAAACAAAGATGACTTTATTGTTTAAATATTATGCTCTTTCAAATTTTACACTCAGTTTTTCATTACCTCACAAACCAATTAAGTAGTCTAGCGCCCTCTCTACCAAAACTCAACTTTCCCTTTAAACAGAACATGAGATGGCGCACTTTAATTTTCAGCATACTGAACACACGGAAAGTTAATAGCAGCGCGAAGTGTAATCAAGAGTGTAGTAAAATAAAACAAGTGTACATAATGTTGATTCAATATCAGCAGCGCGATAATTCATGCATTTATTTTTCGAATTGATTTTTGTTCTCAAGTACCGCCTGAATGTGTGTGTGTGTTTGTGTATACTAATATACACATGCTCGGACATTTGCAAACATTTCAATTCAACAAAGAAACAACACAAAATGAGCTTACAATGTTATTATTTTGATAGAAAAATCAAAAGTTTATTTCAGTTTGTACGCACCAAAAACAAGGTTACAAGCAACACAATTGCATGAAACGATTCTCAATAACTACAATTTATTGAGACGAAAATTATGAAACAAAACATCACGCACCTATTCCAATATGTTATAATTTTTGCATAAATGTAATGACATTCACTAGCTACAAAATAGTTCACTTCATGCATTCATTATTTTCCATTATACAGTTAGTGAGCTATAAGTGTCGATGTATAAAATACAGATTTGTTTATGTAATTATTTAAAATGTGTATCTTATAGATACTGATATAGATTTAATATTGGTTGGTTTGAGTTTAAATATGTTAGTACTTGAATAAATTGTGCATAATTATTGTGGATATTTTCATACAAAAAATACGAACACAAATTCAAACTACGCTTTAAGCTTGACAACAAAAATATAAATACAGTATATCCACAATTATGAATGCATACGTATAAAGATTAACACGCATTAAACATGAAGTTAGTATTAATTATCGATATATGAGAACAGACATATGAGAAAGACAGCTTCAAGATATGTTTTTCTATTTTGAATTACTTTTGACGATTCACTAAGATGTAATACGTACATAAAGCAATGGAACTAAATGTATACATTGGTTCGGAACGATTGACGATTCTCGGTTCTGAAATCGTTAAACACTGCTGAAAAACAGAAATACTACGTACCACAATTCCACTGAAATTGTCTTCTGGGCCCCGTTGCAGAAAGAGATACAATCGATTGTAAGTTACGATTGATCGTAAGTCAGAAAATGTACGCGTTTCAACCAATCAGATTTGCGCATCTAGAACACGTGATCTGACTTACGATTAATTATAACTTATCTCTTTCTGCAACGGGACCCTAAACTATTAACTGATGTGATTGATAGTTACATCGTGCACATAATATCTCAATACAAAGATCATCTGAGTAAGCATTTATATAACCTATTAAGTTAGCCCTACTTGGCATATAAGCAAAGGGATATCTTGGTGCATACATAGGTCTAGCATCTACAAATGTGTTGCTATGAATATAGGCCCTGAGAGAGGACTGAGGTGAACATACCACATGATAATTAGTTCTACTTGGTAATATTTACGGAGGGGCTTGGGGATTGCTCACATCATGCGGTTTCGTATGCCGACTTAAGAGAAAGAAAATGACAAGTTTTGTTAAGTGTACAAGGAGAGAGAACATACCATATCTCTATCATATGAGCCTCATTGTGTAACTGTACCTTTCTTTTGTTATTTTTTCATGATCTTTATTAGTGCGTAGATCGCAATAATTTAGGAAAATCCTTAAATCCTTAAATTGACAATGCATTGTCATATTTTTAAATCCCATTTCGTCATGTCATTCAAATGGGCAACTTCACGACTAACGGATAAAAAAAAAATTCTTTAATTTGATCACTAAATAATTTCCACCTACTGTATGTCGATGTCATTAAAACGCAGCAGTGAGTTGCCAATTTAATGAGAGAAATAATGGTCGATTTTGCATTAAAATAGTTCTAGTCCTGGGCCTCGTTGCAGAAGGAGATACAATCGATTGTAACTTATATACAATCGATTGTATCTCTTTCTGCAACGGGGCCCTGGAGGGGTTGATTTTGAAGGTACACTATCAGTAGACGTGCGTGTACCAACATTCAGAGTCCCAGTATTACACAAGTCATCACGGAGGTTGTCAGGGGAGGAACATCTTCTCTAAACTAAAGGAGTTCTTATTGTATGCATTTCCAAACGTTCCACTTTAAGTGGTTTTACACAACTTTACTGCAAAAAAAGAAAATCAAACTATATACATGCATATGACTCGCCTATTCGCCTGCCATTCGCAAATCTAAATTAACAAAGTCACCCAGTACATTTATATTGATCCAATCACTTGCAGCTTCCACAATTTTCTTGAACCTTGTTGTTTGGTTTATGGAAACAAAATAATGAAATGGGATATGATTTTATAAAGGTCTCCCAATTTACGGAGATATCTTGAAGAAAAAACATCCCGGAACGCTTTTGGGTTGTACACAAAATTGAAGGGCTGTAGATGATACAATCTGACAAATATTTCCCCTTTTTTCACAAGGCAAACAGTGTTCTTTTTTGTTTTGTTAAACTGTAACACATCATTCAGAAGAAGCCTCAAATATCACTTTTGAAAAAGTGTTATGTATGTATAATGGATCACTTTAACTGTTTATGGCCCGGTCAGATATCAACGGATATCGGAAACGTATGCCCAACGAATAGACAATTTGCGAAATTAAATTATCCGGTGATGAAAGTTGTCTCCATTGCTTCATTTTCAATACATAGAACAACGTACATCACCGGACAAGGAACGGACAAGAAACGTATAGAACGGATGGAAAATTTAGCTCTCCGTTTGACATCCGTTTGCGCAATCCGTTGATATGTGACCGGGCTATTACCAGCCTATCAAATAGAATCGATGAACGATGCTGCTCGTTCGTAATCATCCGGTGGTTCGTGCCTTCACACACCACTGTCTTCTTCAAGGTTCATCTTCTCGGGCTCACCATCCTCATCGACAGCCGTCTTCTCCCGGAGGTCGTCGCCGTTGAGATCGTTCTCCACCATCGGGTCATTGGTCGTGTATCTCTCCTCTTCCTCGTGGTCTTCGACATCGGGTTCATTCCCCTCGACCTGCTTGTGGTACTTCCTTCTCGGAACAACGTAGCACACGTACACAAGGACAGCGACGACGATGATGATGACGATAACGACGATGATGCCTCCAACGATCGCCCCAATGTTGGCCGATTCTAGTAGGTAACAGGGAAAAAATTATTAGTACACAATGGGAATTTTGATACATGTCATAGTTTTATCAATTCATTATAACAACATTACATTTAATTTCATACCGAAATAGAGAAAGAAAATACGTAAATGAAAATTTAACTCGATAACCATTTTCCAAAAATGGCGAATCTGTTGGCTACCTTTATCTCTAAATATACAATGGGTGATGTATTACACCTAATCGTATGGTTTTATTCTGTCATTTTGCTCACCGCTAACTAATACCGATATGTGCATATTTCCTACTAAAAGCTTGTCCTGTATTTTCTCTTGTGTATCACTAGTAGTGTATATAATCAATGTTTATGAGACAACTAAACATCTATTGTGACTGACCACTGATGGAGACTGGCACGTTTTCCAACGATTCCAACGATACATTTAACATCATCTCAGCGTGTATGGGGTTAAGTAAACCCCTGACATAACAACGGCCCTAGAATTAGCCTTTTTTGTTATTTTTGTGTTAATACATCACTTACTGGCAGGACAGCGGCGGCATCGAATGCCCACGTCGTTGTCATGGTGTCCAGTTGAGCTGCACGCATCAAGATGGCCAGGAGGTGGATGTGGACACTTAGAGATCATCCGCTCACTCCCCGTGCAGTTCAGCGAGTCCAACACCTTCCGCGTCCCGACGCTCGCCTTCGGGTAGACATCGCAGCACTGCACGACCGCGGGTGATGACGAAGACGACGATGACGTCGAATCGTCGTTGAGGAATCCCAGCTGGTCGCAGATGACGCGGGCGTCCAAGTCGGTGATGAGCTCCTGGCACACAGTGCTCCAGCCGTATTTGCTGCCGCCATACACCATCAGTCGCCCCTCCGTCTCGCAGAGACCGTCCTCTAACTTCACGGCGAAGAAGGGTGGGGCATCTAATCGTGAAATAATTGAAGTGTTGATCGCGACTAATGGTGTATGAATTTCAGGCTTTAGCAAGGTGTATCATTCAAATAACCTTTTACTCAATTACTTTTCTAATATATTTCAAATGCTTTGGGTTAGGGTTGTTTTGATATGTTAATAAACAATTTATCCAGAGAAGAAGAAAGTAAAAACTCAACTTTTATACTGGTGAGCCTACAACTGATATGCAAACTACTTTTGTTTTCCTCTTAGTGATAATGGTAGTCTAGTTTTATTAGACCCTGCTGAACTTATCAATTCCCCTACGCTTTTAGCCCGCTAGATGGCGACAAACTACATTATTCATATTCTGTTAACAATAGTGATCTGGGCAGATACTCATAAATTATAAAACCATGCTAGCTTAGTTCCATGCTAAATTTACAGATCATACAGTTCAGTGGGCAGCAAGCAATGTCTGTAGTTCACAATCATGGCTAGCTGGGTTAGCATTCTTCGGTACCTACTGATTTAATCCTAGGATCACCTATTAAATACTTAGCCAAGTCATCAAAACTGGACTTCGCATGACACTCAGCTAGGAACAGGATTTTGTTGTGGGGTTGTCGCGATCTAGCGCGCAAGACCCCACCGTCTGAACGGGGCCCTATCGCAGAAACTGATGCAATCGATGGTAACGTTGATATTAATAGCTAACGTCAGATCATGTGACTAAATGCCAGAATCTAGTTCTTATTTGATCTGATTGGTTTGAAAGGGGTTCAAATGTGCAAGTTTACCGACATGAAATTAATTGCAACTTACAATCGATTGCATGCATCTATTTCTTCAAAGGGGCCCTGGACTACACTCTTCACAATTATCGGTCACCACTCGTTTAACGTTTGCTATCAATTACAATAAAAGGGATTTCATGGAGGAAAATTACCTCTGTCTTCTTCAGAGTTTGTGCATGATGCGTGGACATCGCCACCATCCGGGCAGGAACTTGGCGCGCTGGAGTCCCGGGAGCAGTCCGCTAGCTTAGCCTCAGAGCCGCTACATGTAACCCCTCCCCACACATACGCTAGGTTCTGAGGATCCTATTTGCATCAAAATGGTGGAAAATTGTAACATGTTATTGAATTTATTCGTTTAAATTGTCATTATATAGCACCGACATTCATAACTTAAGTAAGAATTATTATGTAAATATACAGTGCCCCTATAATTACAAAAGATGTGTTCATATTTCAGTGCATGTATGATCTACTTACAACAAAGTACATAAGTGACTTTACTGCGTAGGTTATGTACAAATACATATCAATATCACAGTGTTGACTAAAATGGAACCAATCGATAATATACATTTTATTAAACGTGATAAATGGTACAGGATAATCGTTTACGAGTAAAATGTGTGATAAATATGAAGTTGGATCTTCAGCAATATCATTACCGTCGTCATTGCCATTGTCTACTTACGGAGAATTGATTCGTGTCGAAGTCGATTTCGCTGCGACGTTCGTAGCCGAGCTCGCGGCAGACCACGTCCTGTTCGTCATCATCGAAGTCCTGACTGCACACCTTCCCCCAGCTGCCTTCGTACCAAACCTCCACACGCCCTTCCGCCATATCGCTGCCTCCGTACAGTCGGGTTGTTAGACCTGAGAAAAATAAAATGAATCATCACAGAGTTAATATTTGTTGCCATTTATCAAGATAAGTATTTGTCCACCAATAGACCAAAGATACTTATTACAAACTGTCCACAACTCCTTGGCGTATGAAACCTCCACACGCTGCCTCTAGTATGATAGAAACGATGACAATGATGACGCTGATGACGGTGACGATGACGATGGTGGCGGCCACAATGATACTAATGGATATGAAAAGTCACACAAGACTAGCTTGTTAATACACTAAGCAATATTTCCCTAAGGATTCGCTCATACTATATCAATAATATTATTAATATTATAATACATTCAAGATTATTAACTTAAAATAGGCCACATAAACATAATATAATTAAATATGTTATTCAAACACCATAGTGAATATAAACAATTATGGTCTAGTTTGAAACAATCTTGATCAGCTATGGCAATTTAAAGCACCTTTAATTTCAACAGGTTTGAATGCGAGTGTGTCCGATGACCAAGGCAATAATGATAAATCAATCATATCAGGCGCTACATAAATTGAAAACATTGTTATTATTTAATTTTGGTTGGTTTGTCTACACACTTTCCTCCATTGAGACAGACCTTTGTTGCAATAGTTTATTACGTAATGCAC
Source organism: Echinarachnius parma (assembly GCA_037951105.1). Classification (NCBI taxonomy): domain Eukaryota; kingdom Metazoa; phylum Echinodermata; class Echinoidea; order Clypeasteroida; family Echinarachniidae; genus Echinarachnius; species Echinarachnius parma. The sequence goes on from JBAMJV010003553.1 coordinate 28,817, forward strand.
TGTTTCATACAATTTCCCTCATGTTGATTATGGAACGCAATTCCTAATTCAATGTTGATGTCAGATGCATCAAAATATGAATTCGATGTCAGAAACATATGTGTCCTGCTGCTTTACCGGCAAAACGGTTCTACATTATTTACCTGAGAAACCCATCGTTTTGTGAACATCCGTTGAAAGGGTTTCTCCCAGTCTGCTTTCGATTCAGATATTTTGATTCTAAATGACATTATTTAGGTACATAAAATACCTTCATACTTTGTAATAATGTAGACGCGGTATAATTACACATTATGGTTGTATAGGTGTTTTTCCGTCGCACATTCGTATTTCATTAAGCAGCACACCATTTATCGATTATTACCTTTTATTATATAAAATAATTTGTTTTTCGTTTCTTCAACCCAAACCTTAAGTCTTATGCTTTCGAAAATGTTCTAATGGTGTCTAAGGAATACATTGTTGTGATATAAAAGAATAATATATAATTAAAAGGCTTATTACTGAAAAATATATAATTTAGGTGTTTTTCAATTATTGGATCATTCTGTTGGCTTATCCAGGAGTTACTAGCCCACTAGTAACTTATTGATCATTATGCTTTTAAACAAAATGTTCTACATAACCTATGTACATATAACAAGTATAACATCTGTGTGAAGATTACAACATGTAGTTGGAAACAGGTTAAACGATGGATTACTTACATGTAATGTTGGGTGCCTTGCCATCGCAGGGAGCCGTATCGTTGAGCAGCACACCGGTCATTTCGCATTCTTTGAAGGAGTTCTGCTCTGGCTCACACCAAACGTTATTTAACACGTTGTAAGTGGTTCCTTAAAAGGGCAGATAAATGTATTATATTCTATTTTGTTATTTGCAACTTCAAACATTCAAACATATGACATGCAGAATAATGAAACAGAACATATAACATAATAGAAAGTATGAACTCAGTGATGGAGCAACATAATTTCATCAGTTAGACGTATAACAACATTACAAGTAGTTGTTATACATAGGTTACACAAATAATATCAAATAAAACTTTAATAAACTACCAGTAAGTACAGATAATAGATTGGAAAATAGAATTTGGCCAAAAGAGCAATTATTCAAATGTAACCTGTGTACGGTGCGCTTATTTTCTTTCGAATCTTGATTTGGGGGGTAATAGTGACATTCAAAATTTCAAATGACAGAGAGATCATCAATTTTGTTTTGTTAATGTATATAATCGTGAGGTTTCGTACGATGGCGCAAAAATAGTAAAATCATCCATTACCCTCTTAGCGCAATTTGCACGAAATTTTTTCCATAACCTCATTTTCCTTTCCAATTCCATGTTTAAAAAAACAGGTATTCAAACCCTTCATTGCGCTAGTATACCTGCTTCAAATCGCGTAACGTTTTCGATGACATCAGCGCCATGGAAACCGAGTTCTCTGCACGCTACATCCGCATCTACCTGCTGTATGGCATCCCCACACACGTCGACCCATCCTTCGCTACCAGGAGGTGAGTACTGACAAACGAGCAAACAAAACATGTTCATTATTATTTATTAATGTATGTGGTATGAAGTCAACATGGCATAGACATCGGTCAATTTACGAACCAACTTAGTTGGCATTTCTTTGTTATGGATATTTTTATTTGAATTATTTCTATATTTCACAAATAATTTTTTGAACAAGTAAATATACAAACAAACAATATATTAATAAACGAAATACAATGTCCAAAAAACACAGGAGACTATTAATATACAATAAATATTACATAACCAATCATAATCAATCAATATATAGTACGATATCAAAGCATATTCAATGAAGCAACATCAATATTTTCTCCCACTCGGTTTTAAAATTCCTTTGAAATGTATGTAATTCCCTCAAGTATATGTTATAAATACATTTCAGTTTCCCATATGTATTCGATAGCGTACGTGTCTAACCCAATTAGCAAAACTTGGACAGCCAATGTGTTAGCCACATAGATCTATAACATATTATAGTGTCCTTCGTCTGCAGGCATCTTCAAGTTCAGTAAAACATTCCATGAACCACAATAATGGAATATATAAACAAAAGTACAAGTAACAAAACAAAATACAATGAAGGGGCTGCAGTTGATAGATTAGTAATACTAATGATCGTAAATATTTGTCGTCATTTTAAGATCTAAATATTAACATAATTCCACAAACAAGTATTTTCTAGTCATTATCTTCTCAGAACATCGCTTAAATTGTATTGTCTTTCATATAAGCTTATTATTTTGGAACTTTTGAATCTCGGCATGCAGAAGGAGGACGGAGTCTTCAAATCTTTTTAGTTATCAATTCCTAGTCGGTTGGATAATATTTACCCTATACCTTCCATTGCGGCCGGCATTTTCCTATCGACAGTTGGCTAACGGTAGCATAGGTTATTACCTATAATTTAAACGGCTGAACTATATTCCGTATT
>JBAMJV010003554.1:0-58327 GCA_037951105.1 Echinarachnius parma
CCCTCCCAAACCCTCCCCCTCTGGCTCTGCTCCAGCCCTCAGTCGCTTCGCTCTCTCGAGACTCATTTTTGGCTGTAAGCTATGATGTTAGATCATACAAATCTGGCATATGGTTCATGTTTTTATGCACCAGATTGCACCATTTAAAGTATAGAAATGCAAAATCTTCCCCGTGGGAGGGTTTATGTGGACCGGTACATAAAACTCCCAAACCCTCCCCCTCTGGCTCTGTACCAGCCCTCGGTCGCTTTGCTCCCTCGTGACTCCTTTTTGGCTGTAAGCTATGATGTTGGATCATACAAATGTGGCATATGGTTTATGTTTTTATGCACCAGATTGCACCATTTCAAGTATATAAATGCAAAATCTTCCCCGTGGGAGGGGGATACCCCCCTCCCAAACCCTCCCCCTCTGGCTCTGTCCCAGCCTTCGGTCGCTTCGCTCCCTCGGGACTCATTTTTTGATGTACGCTATGTTGTTGGATCAGTTTTTATGCACCAGATTGCACAATTTAAAGTTAAAACATGCAAAAGTTTTCAAAAAAATCGGACCTACCCATACCGTTACGTGGTTACGAATTCACGCCACCCTTTGTTGTTGCATATACATTATAAGAACATTACCCCCGGGCAATTACCCCCCCGGACAAGTACCCCCTGGACAACTACCCCCCAGACAACTACCCCCCAGACAACTACCCCCCGGACGATTACCCCCCCCCCCCCCCCCCAGAAAATCACCCCCGGTCGATAACCCCCCGGACAACTACCCCCCGGTATATTACCCCTCGGAATATTCCCCCCCCACCCAGACAATTACCCCCCCTCCCCCCAAAGACAATTACCCCCCAAGACAACCACCCCAAGACAAAATATGTGACCGTTCAGGCCGGTAGCCTGGATTTTTCAAGGGGGTGGGTTTGGGCTTTGGGGTGCGTATTTACAAAAACGGGACCAAGACCACTGGTTGAGTCGTGTAAGTGTAAGTGTGTGTGTGTGTGTGGGGGGGGGGGGGGGGGGGGGGGGGGGTCCGTCGCTGATTTAGACCACTGTTTTAGTTTTGTAAGCAGGGAGTTGGGGTCGTCAAATGTCAAATGGACCGATCGCTACCCGAGACCGAGAACGATAACAAGTCGACCTTTCTGAATGGGGGGTGTACGCACCCAACGCACCCCCATTCTACGGGACTGCCAATTCCCAATTCACGAATATACATCGTACGATATCCCAATCCGAAATGTAGGTAAAAAGATTGTGAGGCATCCGGTGCATTTGTGACCTAGGCATATCACATGTTCTATATGTTTTTTTCGGCCAAATTCGTAAGCTTTTCATTCGTTTCCATAAGCGTACGTGTCATTCAATTTCACGAAATTGAGCTGAAGGCTTGCAATTTTGGTTCAAAATTGCATTATGTTCATACGATTTAGCTCTTCGATCAAGTGATTTACCACTTTTAGCATTACATTAAAAAAAAAACACGCTGTTTGCATTCAATCGCGCCAACGGATTTCGAGGAGGGCGGTATTACGTAATCACGAATTTACTCGAAATCGAAATACGTTTTAAATCGAAATACGTTTTAAATCGAATGCAAACAAAATGTTTCCGAATGATCAATATATGAATTCTAATGCTAAAAAACGATTTTTAACTACTAAATACAACTGCGGTAACAACATTTACGAAATTGAATGCACACAATGCACCCGGGGGACGGGAAGGGGGGACATGCCTTCCCCCCCCCCCCCCCCCCCCCCCCCAATATATTTAAAAGTGGAGGGGATTGTCCCTCCCACTTTTTTTAATGCATACATTATGTATGTTTGATTCCATAGCTTGAACTACGTATCATATAATATTACTGTCTAGGATATGCACCAAATCGCTCCACTACCTCGCAGTTGTGCCCCCACCCCCATCTGTTAACCCTCGCTACGCCACTGGTCTTAAGGGAAGATGAATTGGGCTAATTGTCTTGAGTTTAATTGTCCAGGGGGTAGTCGACCCGGGGGGTAATTATCTTGAGGGTGATTTTCGGGGGAGGGGGGGGGGGGGGTGGGGGATAGTGTCTTGGGGGTAGTTGTCTTGGGGGGGGGGGGGGGTAATATTCCGGGGAGTAGTGCCCAGGGGGGTAATCTTCTGGGGGGTAATTGTCGGGGGTGGGGTAATTATCCGGGGGGTAGTTGTCTTAGGGGCTAATATTCCGGGGGGTAGTTGTCCGGGGGTAGTTTTTCGGGGGGTAGTTGTCCGGGGGGTAATTGTCCGGGGGGGTAGTTGTCTTGGGGGGGGGGGGGGTAGTTGTCCGGGGGTAGTGTCTTGAGAGGTAGTTGTCTTGGGGGGGGGGGGGGTAGTTGTCTTGGGGGGTAATTGTCTTGGGAGGTAGTTGTCTTGGGGGGTAGTTGTCTTGGGGGGTAATTGTCTTGGGGGGGTAATTGTCTTGGGGGGTAATTGTCCTAGGGGGTAATTGTCCGGGTGGTAGTTGTCTAGGGGGGTAATTGTCCTAGGGGGGTAGTTGTCCGGGGGTAAATTGTCCCGAGCCTCAATCATATAGGACAATTTTACACAGGGATCAATAAACCAGACCAGAAAGAGCGTTTTGTTTGTTTAACCCTCATCCGTCACTCTAAAAAATGTAACGGATCCATCACTCCGGGGGCCTGGGAGGCCCGTAATCAATAAACTAGTGATCAGGAGCTGAGACCCCACTCCCATTTTATATTCCTCCAATACTGGCCTCCTTTGACGGACACTGCATATATATCATGTATATATGCGTTTATAACTTGACCAAATTGTCGCTCTCAACAATGTAACAATGTAAAAAATTAGGATTTATTTATTTTTTATTTTTTTTTAATCTACGTCGTTAGCAGCCAAAAGATTAAACGCGCCCTGTATACTGTAACGGTCATGTGGGGCATAACTACAGTATATATACTAGTATTGGCTTCTGGTGCTGGTTAATATTGCCAATATATTTTTGTTGTTGGATTGCTAGTCTAAAGAGATCGTCTTCTCAATCCCTGTTATCGATTTTGTTACTTTTTTTTAACGTATATAAGGGCGTAGGCAGGGGGGGGGGGGTCGATGGGTTCGAACGAAACCCCCTTTTGCAAGAAATGTATACTTTTGACGTGGTAATTTTTTTCAGGAGGAACAATTTCCCTAACCCTGGGCAGTACATTTGCATATAGTCCGAACCCCCCTTTTCCAAATCCTGCCTACGACCCTGGTATATATACATGTAGAGGGCAGCCGGGGTGCGGAGTATGGACCCAGTGATACTGTCACACTGTGCAGCATGTCATTGATGTTACTTTTTGCACTCCAAAACTGAACCCCCCGCCCCTTTCCGATTCCATGGCGCACTAGTGTGCGACAATAACATGTATTACAGGGCCTGTAGACCGTGGGCCGAGGCATGACAAGGGGCTTAGTTTTTGAGTTCCTTAGTCCTGTTCTTGAAAGTACTTTATTTTGTCCTAGACATGTTCCAAATATGATTCTAACGAAAAGTGTACACGGCCGGATTTTTAGGTTAGAATTTCAAACTGCTTTGATTGTTTAATCTTTTTGCACATGTAAAGTAGACATGTCAACCATAACTAGAAAAAAGGTGCCATCACTAATCTTTCCGAACGGCCTTGAGAAGTTAATGGTACATTTCCTAACGTTGCCTACGAATGCAGATGAATTACTTTTAAAATGTGATTATGGAACTCGAAATCAATCTGCATCATGCAAACATTTGCTTTTATTTCATCTATAAGATGCTAATCATGGAATACATTCACATATTGTGTTTTAAACATCACTCTGTTATAAATTTTCAAGTTCAAATGTTTTATTAGTGCGTTGAGATTTTCCTGTCTTAAAAACATGAGGTTGTATCACTTTTCATAATCTTTTTAACAATATGTGAATCAGAATTATTTTCCACTATCTTAAAGAGTGGGAAATACCCTTTCCAAAAATATCAAATCTAGGTTTGTGCGCAAAAATATGACACATATACAATGTACGTGAAAAATAAATATTCGTAGGCAACATGTAATTTACTTTATAAGTAGGTAACCAAAACTTCTTATTCACAGTGACTGTCACGAAATATGGGTGTCCCTCGTCAGTTCTTAGTGAGATACGATCATACAAATGTGCTTACAATCAATTGGGTGTAAAAAATACTTCTTAAAAATTTACACTGACACTATAAGTGGTGTCCTCAAAACAAAATATATATTCAATGTTAACATTTGGACATTTAAACCTGACTATAGATTTGAATTCCTAATGTTGATCGATAGTATCCACTTCATTGATATTGCAAACATTATGTAAGAAAATGTTTAATCTGGAATTTCTAGGGACGATACATTTGGGTAATACAGAAACGAATATTAAAGTGTGTTCGTAGGTAACATTATTTTGTTCATATATTTAAAGATAACTGTAGTAGGCAAAGTTAATTACTGTATTTTGACTATACGAAAAACAACTTGTATACCTATGGTCTGTAAATATATACTGTTCCTGAAATAGCTATAAAAACACGAATTTGAGAAAGAGAGGGCATATATTTGTTTTGATATTTGGGTGAATCACTGTATAATGTGTACATCAGCGTGCACATAAAATAGAATTTACGATAAGCTGTATGGATGACAAACATACATTTGAAACGATTGCTCAAACGATGGGTGGTAATATAGTATCTGTTTGATAAATGCAATACAGGATCATTTGAGATTCATAAAAAAACAGTTCATACAGCGCTCTCATCATGTTCTTAAAGGGTTGAATATTAATGAAACACATTGGCCAATCCTGCATACTAGTATCCCAACAGCTCACTTAGTTTGATTCGAACCCTCCAATTTAATTGGAATGTTTCTAAGATTAACTCGTATTGTTTCCAGTTGTGTGTCTTACGGTATATTATTGTAAAGTGCTAAAATATAAGGTTCATCTTATTATGTGCTACATTTATCAAGAATATTATAAACGAAGTTATTCTTGGAGATTTCTGTGTATACATTTTGTAAGGCTGCAATAACATTAATACAATCAAACGGCATCATATGTAAACATCACAACACGGCATCATCATTGTTTTCAATTACGTTATTTTACTTTTTAACAACAAAAATGGCCGTGAAATAAATCTTTATAGCAATCATAACCTGTTTAACAGTATCAATATTTCAGTGTACATGCTCTTGTTATATGTGATATAAATATTATATAAAGAAAATGCTAATAAGTTGTATCATCTTATAGATATACTAACTAAAACACAATTGCGATATTACAAAAAATAATCGAATTTTCTATCTACCCAAGATACAAAAAGTATATATCTGAGGTAATGGGAGAACGGTTGGGATACGGTATAGCTGAAAGTTAGGCGAAACATATTGATTGTTTTTCAATTAAAATTTTCGGAGGGTGTAAGGGTATATTGTGAGATAAATAATTTAATAAAACTGAGCCAATGTATTACATGAAGTGCAATTTTATACATATCATTCTCACCATCTTTATATAGTATATCAAGACATTAAATGGTGTGTTCTTCGGTATTTTACCTACTTTATAATTATAAAGAGCCATATCTGATTCAATCTCTCGTGTGATTGGAATACAAATGAAAGTAATCGATTACGTCGACTTATCATGTGGTTTATATACAACTGTTCGCCAAAAATCATAGTGCATACGTCAACGTAGATACCATGTACACAGACTCCATGATATATGTTTTTACAAGGAAAATTTCATAGACAAAAGTACCAAAATGCAATTCGAACAACCGCAATTGCTTTTTGGATCGAATGGGTTGATCATGTTGATGCAGATAGTGGGCCATCAGATGCATGTGGTTTTTAAACATTTTTTGTATTAACCGATTTTAAAAATCAATGATGACATCATTATTTTTGTGTATTTAGAACTTTGTAAACAAAATTAATCATATTTTCAGTCGAAACTCTAGATGATGAAAGCATCTGGTCGAATTTAAAAAGCGCACACTTATCAGGTTGATTGTGACATACAAATGGGCTTTAATATCCGAAAGTTTACTTTTGTCTTGTTACCTACGAGTACATTTTACCTACAAATACAGAGAGTCCCCATGATAAAATGCCACACTAATGTTCTTATTAAAGCATTGGCTATCGTTATTTTTATTTTAATCTATTGCCAAAGGATGCCTTCGAATCATACACATAAATTAATTTATTAATATGATGATTACGCTTGTTAAACAAGGAGGAGAACATCGTTTAATGTTAAAGGGATAGTTGATTTCTGGTAAGGAGAGTACAGTTTTGGTGAATCTGAATTTTAGTAACCAAAACCTGCATCATTACATTACAAACTAATAGTTATAACTAGAAAGGAAAACAAAATTACAAATGACGTAGTAAAAATCATGTTATCATTCAAAAAGAGCCGTTACAACGTAAGAGGGCGCTCTCTAAACACTCATCGGTTTCCCATTTTGAATAAAATATTGTTGAAATAGTGATTAGATAGAGAAATAACCAACAACTATTTAAATACCTATTTTGTAACTTTTTGAAAAGAGGAAGCATTTTTTGAATATTTAAAGAGTCTGTTCATTGATTATAAATTGAGTCGAATTTGGTATGATTATGAAGGTAATCTTGTACTTTACAAGCCTCGAGAAATTCAGATTTTTTGAATTTTTAAAAATATTTTTAAATCGAAATTGAAAATGAGAAAAAATCACCCTCCAAACCAGGCCCAAATTCACTCCGATCTCGCCGCTTAGATCGATGACGTGTGGCAAGGGGCGCATGCGCAATCGCCGCGGTATGATAGATCAGTTTGCGTGCAGTATTCGTTACAACAACCACCGCTTGCTCGTTTTGCAACATCGGAAATGAAGAAACAAAAATCTAGAAAATTGCCCAATGTTAGTGTAAAAGTACATATTTTACCGTATGAGTGGTTATTTTCCCAAAATTAGAGATTTGTTTGACAAATTGAGAGACGCAAATTGAACGTGCCTCGAAAAAAAAAATGCCCGTCAGTTGAATGATACGGAACACGCACTAGAGTTTCAGCGGCCCAGCCCCGCGAGACAGGCTGTGCTCTAGCTACCTAGCTGAGCTGCTGCGCCAACTGCCATGACTGCCTTGTAAGTAATTGCACTTTTAAAAAGCTCCGAAAAGGAACGAAAATGCAAGATTATTACGATCACACCTATTCTAGACTATCTCTTATTTTACTTACATGTTTGTAGGGCTTTTAAAACAAATGCGAGAACAATTACCTGCAAAAACAGCAAAAAAATTGCGCTAATAATATTGCACCGTTACTCACTAACGCGAGCTGAATTGAAGCGAGCTACATACACTGCACTAGCCGCTATAATATTGCATGCATATTTTCCACCGTATCGCGCACGGTCGAGGCTCTGCACGTATTATGCATGCCGCCAGCGAGTATGATTCAACTCGCAGTCTAGGTGATTCATTTAACTATTTTTACTTTATCAGACACATTAATGAATAAAAGAATAACTTTACAACGAATATAAATTGTTATTTTATTAGTTCAAAAAGTTTAAACCACCATAATTGTATAGAAAATAGTTTAAACAACCACGGAATCCTCGGTATAAAGGGGTATAATTCCCGTATATTACGTGGTAGATACCGAAGCTTCCTATTGGATAACCCCTATGGTGACGTCACTACAACAGACACAGCTACTGACTCCGCTCGTCGCTGGATTGGGGGTTTTGAGGCAGTGTTTAATATGATCATTTTTTTTTCAATTTTTGGATGTGCTAGTAGTTGAAAAGTAATATTTTCATATTCTGTATGATTTCAATTTTCTGTAAAGATATAATTTGGCTAATATTGGTTTTTCTTTGAATAAAATCTTTAACGGCTGGTTCAAAATTCTCTAATAAACCTGGGGCCCCAAGTTTAATACAAATTGTTATATTAATGGATATTTCAGCCTTCTCTGAACCGATTTTGATCAAACAAAGATGATTTTATTATTTAAATATTATGCTCTTTCAAATTTTACACTCAGTTTTTCATTACCTCACAAAAAAATAAGTAGTCTAGCGCCCTCTCTACCAAAACTCAACTATCCCTTTAAATGAGGCAAAAAAGTAACTTTTTTAACCTGGTGTGCTGGTAATCTAAATTCCCAAAAAATATGAACATTATAACGCATGAAAAGGAAATTTGTTTCATACTTAACACGCTCATTTTCTTCAAATAGCCAAAATATCTACGTTATGTTTGTATTCGTAAGTAACGTTTAATTTGTTAAAAATTACTTACGAATGCAACACATTTTGTTGAATATCTCCTAAAATCATTATTTGAAATCGATAAATCCGTGCACATGATGTGTGCACTATGCACAGAAAGGTTCCGCTGGGCTGAGACTCATTTCAACGCACGGCAGTATCCCGAACTTCTTTGAACTGCTTACACATGCTACCAGCTCCAGCCTTCTTAAGTGCACGACAGAGGTCATCCAGCGTACCACCAGTTTTGGTCTTCCAATCCGCAAGGACTTGTCGTGTGGCTTTTTTGGAGTCGTTATTGAAACGAGCTAATACTGCTCCGGCATCGTCGTAAACCATATTAGAAAGATAATGGCAGAACTTGTCGTACTTTTTGTGAGGGAAACGCTCAGACAACTCATATAGCTCCTCCTCGGTTACAACCCGTGAGGGCCTGTTGTGAGATAAGCATTCAATAATATATTGTAAGATTATGACCATTATGATTGCTACAAATTTTTCTACATCATTCGTAAATATTACCTACGATATCTTCTTTACCAATAACTTGAAGTAAAACAAATATTTAAGCGAATTAGAACTGGTAAATTGGTACGTCAATCGAAAATGTTTATATTGGAATGTCGGGCATAATGTCTGTATGCGACTGGCTCTTCGGGAACTTGTCAGTCAAATGTTTATGAACAAAATAATTAAATACGATAATTAAATACCTAAAATAATTAAATACGATAAATGCACTTCTCGTTCTTCGTGTTGGGGTTCCTTATAAAGTATTCATTATTGTATTGCCAATTGTTTCTTTTTTGTGTTAGGTATATATGACCATGATGTCACATGTATACAGATAGATATTATACCTTCATTATAGTGACTCGATCTCAACGTTCAAAATTGCTTGAATAACATGTAATATGATTCATAAATTGTATTGAATTTACTTTATATACCGTGTTAAATAAGGTAAACAAATCATACTCAAAGTATAATGCACACTTATTATTTGTTCGTCTGTTTGGAATAATGGTAAGTAATACGAGATCATTATTATGCCTACATCTGTTATAAAATGGGTTTTAAAACAAGTTCAAAACAACTTTACCCCTGATCATTAGCCACGTGAGGAGGTGTGTCTGGGGCAGTCCCGGCGTCCAAGGGAGGATTTTGCGAAGCCAAACTTAGAGGGGCGATTGGTGCTGCGACGATCTCATCTGTTGCTGCTGATGTTGAGAAGGTTTCATCTGAGAGAGGAGCTATGGATTTATCATAATAACATATTAACCAGTTGTTTACATGATAACTTAAATATATGAAATACACTGATTCTTATTGATACTTGCAATTGAAAGTAAATCCTAATCGATTGATAACATACAACCTAGCCTAAATCATTATTTTATTTATTGATAGTTATAAAACGGTTTAACCCTAAAAGGGTCGGGCTATGAGGTCTTCAGCAGGCCGGGGGGGCATTATGGCCCGCCCCCCCCCCCCCCCCCTAAGATCCCGGCCGCGGAGCGGCCGATCGCCGTGAAAATTCGCACGCATGATAAGTGAAGTGTATAGAATACAATGGTAGTTTTTAATTGTTTTCAAAAATTCACTAATTTGCATATTCATGGTAATTTATGCAAAAAAGCATGAAATTCATATTTTTACCCATAAATCATATATTCTTCATAATTAAACTCTAGTTTTCACTACCTATATTCTTTAGAGCATTTGGAATAATAATACAACAAAATAATTTGGAAGAGCCAGGTTCTTCCTTATGTTTTCTATTGTTTTGATAATTTCTTACGTATTTCTTTGTTTTTTTTACTGAAGTATTTTATTGTTTTTGTTGTTTATTTTATTTCTAACTATAATTTAACTATTTTGAATCCCTAAACCAACATATAAAATGTAAACAACAGCAAATAACCAATGATATACCTCATTTTACGAACATTTATATTTCCATATGTTTTGTACACAAATCACAAAATTAAGCGATTTTCGGGCTGACATGCAGAGACAAAGGTCACGTGACTTTGTAACGGTAGGTCCGATTTTCAAATTATTTGTTTTAAAATGTGCGCAAGACCCGAACAAAAATTCACCAAGCAGCGGCGCGTCATTTTACAGCGTTTTGGAGCAATCAAAACAAAATCGCGGAGGGGCGGGGGGGGGGGGGGGCATTATGCCCCCCCCCCCCCCCCTGGCCTTATTAGGGTTAAATCTTAAAAAGAAAGTATACAATTCTCCAAATGGAAGTGCTGCAATAATTAATTTGCAAACCGTAAAAAGAAGAAAAGAAACAGAGTGGTCTATTTAGTCATATGATTCTCATGAAGATTTCATTTGGAGAACTGTTTCCCTCATGGTATCTATTAATGTTGCTGACATGTGCAAAAACTGGTAAATGGTTGATCAAATGTGTATTTCTGTGATCTGATATATCCACCGAGTGATGTGTGAACATTTCACGGTAAATTAATCCTATTTATGACCGAGTAATTAATGAGCGAAAATTCAAAATGATATTCGCTAATTAATTGCACTGATGTTGTACCCAAGTATCAATAAGATATTATGATACATATACGAAAGAGATATTTGGAAAAGCAAAAACTGTTCCATGCTTCTTCGTGATAACAGATTAAGTTCCACATAAGTTTTGGGGATTCCACTGAAAATGTATAGTAGGTACCCTTAACCCTATTAAGGCCGGGGGGGGGGGCCATAATGGCCCCCCCCCTCCGGAATTTTTTGTATTGCTCCAAAACGCTGCAAGATGACGCGCCGCTGCTTGGTGACTTTTTTCTTTCGGGTCTTGCGCACGTTTTAAAACAAAAATTTCGAAAATCGGACCCTCCGTTACAAAGTCACGTGACCTTTTGTCTATGCATGTCAGCCCGAAAATGGAAATATCAATTTTCATAAAATGAGGTGTATTATTAGATATTTGGTGTTGTTTACATTTTATATGTTGGTTTTGGGGTTCAAAACAGTTAAATTATAGTTAGAAATAAAATAAACAACAAAAACAATAAAATACATAAGTTAAAAAAACAAAGAAATACATAAGAAATTAATAAAACAATAGAAAACAAAAGGAAGAACCGGGCTCTTCCAATTTTTTTTGTTGTAGTATCATTCCAAATGCTCTAAAGAATATATGTAGTGAAAACCAGAGTTTAATTATGAAGAATATATGATTTATGGGTAAAAATATTAATTTCATGACTTATTTGCATAAATTACCATAAATATGCAAATTAATGAATTTTTCAAAATTTTTAAAAATTACCATTGTATTCTATACACTTCACTTATCACGCGTGCAAATTTTTACGGCGATCGGCCGCTCCGCGGCCGAGATCTTAGGGGGGGGGGCCATAATGGCCCCCCCCCGGCCTGCTGAAGACCTCAAATAGCCCGGCCTTAATAGGGTTAATGCAGCAAATTTATTACTTCGATGTCGTAATTCTAAAACCATGATGATCAAGCATTGTCATTAGCATTATAATCATTCATTGTTTGTTAACAATAAAGAATGTGCGCATTTATCTACAAATTGTACAATCACGTTTCTCAAGAAAATAAACGCATACCTGTGCATCTAGTATTGAATCCATTGTCCATCGCCAAACCTTGAGGGTTGGTATCCTCCGAAGCTTCAGAGTCATGGTTCATCATCAAATAATTGTTACGCTTGAGTCTATACCAATACAAAGTTAATAAGTTCAGTAATTATCAAATAGTTTTTGTAACTATTTTGGAATAAACACTTGCAATACGATACCTTAACATTCAAACAACAAACAAGTCGTAAATCTCCATGCGAAAATTGATGCTTTATCTCTCATTTTCCTATATAATATGTTATTAAAAACATGCAGTTTAGATAGAGATAATTAGGGGGTGGGGGTGAGATGTTAACAGTCGGAGAGAGGGTGGAAGATCCAATATAAATCAAATAGAAAAGGGAACCTTGATTCGTACGGAAGATGGGATCAAGAGAGAGATAAAGGGTACATAGTCTGTCTTATGAATAATTATTTGTAATGAATAATTTATGTAATTTACCAAACATCACATTTCATAATTTGATTTAAAAAAAATGTAAACTTAAAGTGTCTGGAGAGCGCCTTCTTGTGTTAACATCTGTTTTTTTTAATTAGCGTGAACATCCCAGTATCAAAGCCGTCTCTATGTGTGTTCTACCATTCAAGTAGTAATGAGTAATAACTGTTTTAAAGTTTTTAATGATAACTGCCAAGTTACTAATTTTCAGTTAAACTAGAACTGAACTATAAAAATAGCCTTATATACTCTGGTGGCATTGTCTGGAACTCGCTGCCTAGTCATTTACAATGTTCGAGGTTTATACAAACAGCTGTATTTTCACTGATGTATATATGACCAGCGGAACGATAGATAACTGTTTTTAATTATATTGTTTTAAATTGTTGTTTAGTAAATACTCCAACATATACGTGATCTATCGGACAAAGCAGAACGGGTGGATGAATGTAACTGTGTTTATTTGTGGTTATGATTCCATTGTGTGATACGGATGAGTGAATGTGCGTGCTTCTCCCATTGTGATGTGTGGCTGTGCGTGTGCCTGCTGTATGACTGTGAGGTGTTCTGTCATGTCTGTGTTGACATTGTTCTGCTTGACTGATAATCACGTGCTAGCTGGAGTAACCAAAACATTTTATTTCTCTCTTTCGTAAAATTAGTATATTTAGACTGTGTTTTTATGATTTGAAATAAATTGAAACTATTTTAATACAACTTTGTCCAAAATTTTAACAAAGTATATCTTGAATCTGCTGGTCATATGCTATTTGTACATATTTTTACATTTATATTTATCATATTAATGTATTATTGTTTTATGTATATTGTATGATGTTATATCATGACCCTGACGAAAAACAGTATCCTTGCTGATCAGGCTATCCTGTATAAATATATTTGAATAAATAAATAAATAAATAAACTATCCCTAACATTTAACAATACTGTGTTGACGGGTGTCTGGACTTCTCACCTGCGCCTACAGACGATGATGGCATAAATGGTGAGGAGGACAATCAGTATGATGAATGCTCCCACTACTCCACCCACCACGTACGCAACTGGAAATGGGAGAAAATGTCGGATTGTTTTCATTTAAATCTGCAAAATGTACTACGTCGTGTTAACATGGTTAATGGTAATCAAAATGAGTTGATTTTTCTTTATTTTTCTTTTCTTCTTCATATTCTTCCGATTGATATACTTCTTTTTTTACTACTATTGTACATTTTTGTGTTTCATAAAGGTATTATTTTGAAATATTCATCATGCATGAAGTGAACACATAAACAGATTCAAATAATCAATGCAAAATTTTGTATAAGCTTCATTTTACAGCAAATAATATCAATTTTAGTATTGATGTATGCATGTAGTTTTCAAGCACGTCGACAATTATCTTTCATGGACGTCGTGTGCCAAGATTGGTAGAGCGCGCGCTTTCCGATCTCGAGATCCCGGGATCGAACCCAGCGCACTCCATTTGTCCTTCATCAAGACAATTAATCCACATTGCTGCTCTCTTCCCAGGAGTATAAATGGATACTTGGTCGGGTGTTAATTAGCCTTTAGCGCCCGTTGGGCAGCTGGGCTAGTATGCTCCCCAGGCAGTTGAGATAGTGAACAAGATAATTGTGCGTGTTTGACATGTACCTGATGGCCAAGGGTAATAATAATGCACTTAGAAACATTATATTAAGCGCTATATATATATATGTAATATATTATTATTATTTATATTAGAAGAAATAGATCAATTCAGACCAGCCATTGAAGAGCATTGGCACTGACAGGGGGTCGATGTGGTGAGACTATTCTTGGTTTCAGGGTTTGATGAAACGATGGTCGTACTCTCGGATATAGTCTTCTGCATCAAACTTGTCGAGGGAGCAGAGATGGTTGATGTTGGAAGAACTATACACGTTTGCATTGAAAGAAAAAATAATTAAAAAAGGAATATGCCTACACTATTTCACTGGACGTGGATACATCATGTACTTTTACTGTAAAAACAATATCCCTATTCCCAAAGAAAATAATTACATGATGCCTGGGAGAGCCACATGTGCCATACTGACATGTATTCAGTTGGAAAATTAGCAAATCTCGATGGCAACGGATAAACATATCATGCATTATGATGAGATAAACTACAATGAGTAACATTATTATGTAGTAAGTTCCTTTTAACTCACGACATAAAACTGCTGTCGCTAGTCCACCACCACTTCCGTCCAAAACAGGATTAATGATTTTGCTAAATTCCCAAGTTGATATGATAACAGTTAAATATATCTGTGGAAGTTGTCATTATAAGAATGAGGATTAACTTCTTGTCATTTTAATATAATTTTACCAACAGGCCTACATTTAGACCTGTGCGGCTATATAAACTTACGATTAAAAACTTTTATTTTTGAAATATTCATCCTGCATGATGTGAATACATAAAAGTATTTAAAAAAAATAAACGATACGTTTCTGTATCAGCTTTAATTTGCAGCAAATATATCAACTTTAATAAGATTTGCTTTATAATATCCTTTTATTTGTATTAATGTAGTTTTCAACCACGTAGACAATTATCTTTCTATTACAAGAAATAGAACAATTCTTACCAGCCATTGAAGAGAGACTAGTCTTGGTTTCAGGCGTTGATGAAACAATGGTCGTACTGTCGGATGTAGTCTCCTGCATCAGACTTGTAGAGGGAGCTGAGTTGGTTGTTGTTTGACGAACTACACACGTTTTAATTGAAATAAAATTAAATCTAACAAGAATATGCCTTCAATCTTTCACTGGACGTGGCTACATGATGTACTTTGACTGTAAAAGCAATGTCCCTAAGTAGTTATCTTAGTCTTGTTAAGGCGGAAATGACCTTTGACCTCGTTACGTAATAAGTGCGAGAAAATGCTGATTAATGAGGGCATTGTTTTTTTTCCCGGTGAAGCATCACTTTAGCGATAAAACGTTACGTAACAGGATATATGTAAATGTGAGGGTATTGTTTTTTTTCCGGTAGCAATGAGTTAGGGAAAATTTGCATCGGGGGATTTTCCATCGAGCGCGGCAGTTTAGGAGGGCGTGGTCTGAATAGTCAAAGGTAGTTGGTAGGACAATTGAAGGAACGAATATGAACGAATGATATGCTGAGAAAGAATGTAGATGAATAAAGAGAACGGGTATGAATAAAACGAATAAGACTTTGAGATTGAAATAGTATGAACATGAAGAATATGAGTGGAATGTGAAGAAGAATGAGTTGATAGGGGGTGGGTGGTAATCGAAGGAATAAATAAAGTAAACGCAAACAGGTAAGGAACGACTATGTGTGAATGAAAGCGAATAAATCAGAAACAGTGTGGACGTGTACACAATGAAAGAAAATTACGAGTGGATGTGGGGGTCGAGTAAAATATAATTGGTATTACGAAACGTGGCAGGTATAGGTTTGAGTGTAGGCGTTCCAGGAAATAAGAAACAAAGTGAAAAGTTGAGGGTAGGTATGAACGGATGTGACGAATACCAGGAAGTGAGTAGCGAGGTGTAAGGCTGATAATCAAAGTCACGAAGGAAAAGGATCGCCCTGTTCTTTGACCGGTAGGAGATGGTGATATTGTGGTGTAGAACAGAAGGAAATGAATACCAAATACAAAATGACGTGGCAACATTGACGGGTAGGCAAAGTCGGAAATAAAATGTAAAAATACAGAAATGTGACGAATAAATGTGGTGCTGTACATGAAAGAGTGACCCACGAAATACAAAATGGTGTACATGAAAAGCAAACGAATAAAGGGAAGATTGAACGATGAAGCAATGAAGCAATGTAGCAATGAAGGCGAGAGGGAGGGGGTGAATATGAATATGAAAGCTAAAAAGACAACAAATGTAAGAAAATGGTTTGAACGTGAAAAAAATGAAGAGATTGAAACGGTCGGTTAAGGACGGTACAACCAACGAAAAGAAAAAAACTTAATGATACATGATGTATGTTAGAAAAGAATTGATAAATTAAAGCGGTACATATACAATTATAGGAGAGAGAATGTTTAATGAAAGAAAATCGGAAATTGCGTGGAAGAAATTATGGGTACATGAGAAAATGAAGAGAGTTTGAAAAGAAACAGCTTTGACATACGAACAAGAAATACATGATATAATGAATTGGGGTGACAAATATGATACGAAATTAAGCAAAATACAATGAAAAGATGATGAAACAGTAACAAATTACAAATTATAACAACCTTTGACAATAACTTAGACCGATGCAACGGGGGAGCTAGCCTTTAACAAGGCTTCGTGTCTCAAGCAAGCAATGGCTGCGCTGCATGCAAGATCAGGAACGACTGAACGCCTGATGGAGGCTATATCTGGCAAATGATGAATTCACGTGCGATCCCCTCTGCATTGTAGTCGCGCTGTCCAGTCGTTCCTTGCATTCAACTCAGTTCAGACGAGACAGGCTTGTCAAAAGACTACGGGGGAGCGAGCGCGGACCTCGTACGTTATGTTACGACGAAAACGTACTTTAAAATGCCCACTCCAAAATAGCTAAAAGCTAAAACCACGCCAAGTGCCGCTCAGGGTGGGGGCTCTGATTGGCTGGGACTATTGATGCGTGATATTGTACTACGGGCGAAGCATACGATTCGTGACTGCTAGGCACGTGACGTGTTTCGTGTACCTCATTGGTCATAATACATGGGTCAGACTAGACAGACAAAAGGGGAGTACGCACTTTAACTGACAAATGAAAACTGATGGATTTAGTCCAACACAAATTCCGTCCAAATCAGCAAATAAATTAAACCTTAATATTGATATGCTTTATTATATCCTTCAGTTTTGATTCATGCAGTTTTCAACAACTTCGGCAATTATCTTTCATTTTTAAAGAAAAAGATCCTTTCTTACCAGCCATTGAAGTGTATTGGCACTGGCAGGGGGTCGTACTGTTGGATGTAGTCTTCTGCATTAAACTTGTCGAGGGAGCAGAGCTGGTTGATGTTGGAAGAACTATACACGTTTCAATTGAAAAAAAAAAAAATTTGAAAAATGAACTCAAACAGGAATATGCCTACACTATTTCACTGGACGTGAATACATCATGTACTTTGACTGTAAAAGCAATGTCCCTATTTGCAAAAGAAAATAATTACATATTGCCTGGGAGAGCCACGTGTGCCATACTGACATGTATTCAGTTTTAAAATTAGAATATCTCGATGGCAACGGATAAACATATCATGCATTATGACCAGATAAACTCTAATGAGTAACAGTATTATGTACTAAAATAATATGAATATGTATAATTCTTACTACCGTAAGTTCTCTTTAACTCACAACTGAAAACTGCTTTCGCTAGTCCAAACAGGATTATTTTTGTTTGGCTTAATTCTCAGTTTGACATGATAACAGTAAAATATATTTGTGGAAGTTGTCATTATAAGGATTCTTGTCATTTTAATACAATTTTACCAACAAGTCTATAAACTCTAGATTAAAAACTGCGATGGCCTCAGTATAATCAATTCACGAAAGATGTTAAGTTGTATAGGAATAGGCAGTTCATAATCTGAAGAAAAAACATCTTTTAAAAAAAATACAATCATAACTATATAAACAATAAACTTACGATTAAAAATAGCGATGGCGTTAATTCCGCCGCAGTTGAAATGAAGGTTTCCCAAGCAAATGCTATCGCAATACTCATCTCCCAATATGTCAAGTCGATTGTAGTCAGTACCAGCAGCTCCACAATAACATTCCAAACCACGCTCGAGTCCAGCGAGAACATAACCACCATCCCTGCAGAGGTTGATGCACTTGCCGATAGTCAAGTCAAAGTATGTACATTTTGGTTTACCACATGGCGTGGCGGGAAGGAGGCGATCGTATGGATTGTCACGGTAGCAGCCCAAGTATCTTTCATCTGAAAATTTAAAGCATAATGAAATCCGCACAAATCGTTGAATGCAGTATAATCACTAACTATTATGAATAGTCTCTGAAATGTTGAGCACAATCGGTCAAGAAACTAAAAAACTATAGCTCTTTGAATATATCCATTTATTTCAACGAGTGACTCTCTCATGCTTTGTGTACACAACATTTCTTATTTTTCAAATGTTCACAAAATATCTGTTCAACCCTCGTTTGAGTTCAACATTATGTTTTGAAGCATATATTTATACACAACATATCATGAGCTGGGGGAATGGAAAAGTGCGGCTATGACGAGAAATGAAAATGGGACGATTTGAGTTCCCCATAGAAATAAATGGACATCTTCAGTCAGCTTGCTACTCACGCTCGCTAATGGGGATCGCGCGTCCGTTACCGTACGTCTCGAACAGCTCAAGGAATTATATCGAGAAGCACAAATGTACGTTATCCTGCGTATGTATTGCAAAGGATGACGTCATCTATATTTTCTCGCACATGAACAGTTTACGAGCAGCCTTGTTTAGGTAAGTCGATCCTAAAGACAATTTCCTTTCGTATGATAGCAAATGTTAATATTTTCCCGTGAAATCGACGTTTATACAAAGCCATATAAGTAAGTGTAATTTGTGAAAGTTTGTGTTCCGAGTTTTGCACCTAGATTTGGTTTCCGTGAACCTGACCCGTTCGAAAAACTTTTAAAAAAAATTAACTTGATATCGATATGGGTTAGGCAAAGGATGATGTGGTCAAATCAGTTGTCTAATTTGAGGTTCATCAACGAGAAATAAGTGAATTATGCTCTCAAAATTTACATGAAAAACATGTTTTTACGGGAAATTGTACTACCCGTAGTGCACACCCACCCATAGATTTTCATGTATGGTTGTTCATCAATTCCAAGTCCGAGACGAAACTTGAAAGCATACATTTGAGTATTCAGTTTCCTCGTTTGATTAGGCTGTAAATGAGACGTGGATTCTGCGTAATAACGTGTTGAGATTTAATTCCAAAACTAAAAGCAGTAGATCGACCACATTTCAGAATCGAAATAAAAATGTATGATGAATGACACTGTCAATCGGACAATGCCAATAGATGGCTCAAATGCATTTGATTCCATACAAAATGTAAAAGTGTCTCGCCATCCTAAGGGGAGCCAAAAGTCGCAAGATGTCAATCCTCAGAAATCACGATTGATTTGAAATCGCATGAAAAAGTGAACAAAAAAGTAGTATTGCCCCATGCATTTCCCTGATATATGTTCTACCGGTACGCAAAATATCCAGTGGAAAGGTAAAATTTAAGCAGAGTTTTGAAGCATGTTTTTGGCGGGCTTGAAAAGTTTGCGTTCGAAAATTATTTGGCACTAAAAGCGATCAATATTAAGCTCCGCCTCTTAATAACCCCTTTGTGCTAAGTTGGAAATCTCGGTAGCTGTCAAGAGCGGCCAGCGCACATCGAGATTCTTTAATCCCTATTGACTGTGCCGCCGCTTGCACGGAGATTAGTAATCCAAATGGCCTCCTTTGTATAGTGGTCCTAACCTATATAGTGGCCCTAACACTATGTACACCACTGGTTATTACTAAATGATTTTGGCAATAAATTATTATAATGTTCAACATTAAAAATAGGGGTCTTGAGTGGCTTAAAAATGGCTCATGATAAATAATACGAACTGCCCTTTTCTGCAAGAGTAAGACACGATCAAGTAAAAATTTATTGCAGGATCCCCCTATTATATTACAATAAAACAAGTAGGGTAATATCCTAGAATTATATAATAGCAATAGAACATTCTGTGGTAAAGTATCTTTCAATTTACTCATGACTTCTATCATCTTAGAAGATTTACGTAAAATATCGTACACATGATTCTTCCACTTTACATCTCTATCAATAATAACACCTAAAAACTTAGTTGTGTCGACATGCTTTATTATGTTTTCATTTATACATATTTGAATTGTATTCATATTATCCCCACCTGCATTAAATACCATAATGTGAGTTTTATCATAATTCAGTTGCAATTTGTTTGCTTTTATCCATTCGTTAACTTGTTTCAATTCAACATTTAAAATCTGAGCCAAGGAATCAGCATTTTTATGTTCATAAAAAAATGTTTGTGTCATCTGCAAATAATTAAAAATTCAAATAAGTCATTAAAGGGATAGTTGAGTTTTGGTAGAGCGGACGCTAGACTATTTTTTTGGTGAGGTAATGAAAAACTGAGTGTAAAATTTGAAAGAGCATAATATTTAAATAATAAAATCATCTTTGTTTAATCAAAATCGGTTCAGAGACGGCTGAAATATCCATAAATATAACAATTTGTAATAAACCTGGGGCCCCAGGTTTATTTAAAGTAATTTAAAGTAATTATTAAAACCTTCAGCTATTTGTTGTCAGGAATAAGTGAACCATCACTATTAAAAACAGACGAATCCATGCTCTTTTTTTAATTTTCTGCAAAAGCTCATTAATAATTTTCCATGTCTTATTTATATTCCCCTTAAAAGTTTGAAATTTTAATAAATAGTACTTCTTTTTTGCTGCCCGAATTTCTTTTTTTATACCCATTCCGAAATTTAGTATATCGTTCTTTTCTTTAATCAGTTTTATTTTTAATGTATTTCTTATAAAAACAATTTTTCTTAGAACACATTTGTTCAACTTTTTTGTAAACCAAGGTTGATGTCGCTTTTTGATTTTGACTCTTTTGATAGGGAAACAACGGTTATATGCATCAGAAAAGATCTTCATAAATTTTGTGTACTTAAAATTAGGATCACCATTTAAAGTATCCAAAGCGCGATCAAAATCAATACCATGCAAAACATCTGAAAAATGCTTTATATTTGTATCAGTAATCACATGTTTATATTTTACAGGATCTTCTTTAGAAATACCTTTAAAGTCAAATAATGAAAAAAATGGTAAATGATCAGAGATCTCACATGTTATTATGCCAGAAATAATATTGCAAGAACTATTTGTAAAAACAATGTAAATCAAAGTGGCTGAGGTATATGTGATTCTAGTTGGTTTTGTTATCAGTGGATAAAAAGAAAATGAATAAAATAGTTCTAAAAATTCATTACAAGAGTATTGCACATCAAGTTTCATCATATTAAAATCCCCAAGAAGTATACATTCCTTTTTTCCTTATGAAGATTACATAAAATCTGCCTCATGGCATCAATAAAATTTGCCTTTGATTGATCTGGTGGTCTATAAAAAGCTCATACAACAATATTTTTTCCTGGTTTTAAAATGTTAATAAAAATATTTTCACAGGAATTATTAAATGCAAAAATATCATTACGCATAATATATTTTAAGTGATTTTTAATTGCAAGTAAAACACCTCCACCTTTTCTATCGTTTTGAGCATTATTCTCCATATTATATCCTGTAAAACAAATATCATTTATAGCATAACCATCAAGCCCTGTTTCACTTAGAGCTAAAACATCAATAGAATAATTAAAAGATAACAATAAACTTTGTACATCGTCATAATGTTTAGGTAAACTACGGCAATTCATATTTAAGACAGAGAGTGAAATACTGAAAGTTGTATTGGCGGATAAACTTAAAAAATCATCAGGTGTAACATACATAGCATCATTTTCAATTTCATTCTTCAATGTATTATCTCTATCTACTTCTACTAATTACAAATTATCAAAACAAATGAAAGATAATAATCTAAGGCAAGTAGTTTATACACGGCAGTGTCAAGGGACATATAAAGCCCCCATAAATGTATGAATATAAAATATAAAAATACATTATGCAAAGAAAGCAGCATATACATATGGAAAGAGCTTGTATTTATAAGATTGCATCACACAGTATAAGAAAAAGATACAATAGTACAATGTAAACAATATAAAGCAATTACAACAACAATAAAATAGAAAAAAACTATTAGGATGCATACAAATTAATTTAAAAAAAGTAAGAGAAAAAAAAATATTATGTAGTTAAAATTTATCTTAATATAATTTTTAAAAAGAGAAAAATATAAATGTACAGTTCAAACTCTCAATAAAAGAAGAATGAATGCATTGCTTGCCAGAAGCAGCTATACTAGAAAGTATGATTAGATGATACTAAAAAGAGGCAAGGCAAGAAAGACGAAGCAAACATGTGCGACATGAATGTTTGTGCTGAAAGTCATTATTTCAGGCGGGCAAGATCGGCTTCAGAGGAGATTACAAGTGTACTAGTCTTTCCTCCCGTCGCTTTCACTTGGGCGAAAATCCTTCCATCACTAGTCCAAGCACTGATGGCTTTGGGGCTTGAATAGACCTTGAGATAGAGTGCTTGGTTCTTGGCAGTAAGGTCTTCCTGGATCGATATGCCGGTACCCTTAAGCTTTCTGCGCGATTTGATGACCTCTTTCCGAACACGATAGCTGCAGAACTTCACAATCAGCGCGCGATGCTTCCCTGGTGTCACCTTCCCGACCCGGTGGCAGCGTTCGATGTCAGCAGATGAGACGTTAAGCTGAAGCTGGTTCTTGCAAACGTCAATTGAGAGCTGATCAGGATCCTCGTTTCGCTGCTCCCCCACACTGAAAATTCTCAAACAGTTGCGCCGTGAATACTGCTCGAGATCGTTGTTGCTCCTTCTCAGGGTCTCGAGCTGTCCCTGATGTGTCTCCATCTGCTTGTGCAAGATCTTCAGTTCCTTCTGTTGCTCATCCGTCTTGACTGCGAGGTCATGGATAGCACCCCGGTTCTGCCTGGTGCATTCCAGAAGTTGATGATATGTTGCGTCCACTATCTTCTTGACCATGGATTTGACCATCTCTTGAATTTGTTCTTGAAAAACAGGATTTGAAAACAGATCTTGCATGACTTGCGTTACTAGAGAGGCCGGTGACTGTAGAGGCTGCTGAGCCTGACTCTGAGAGGTCTGACCTCGAGCTACATCATCAGGCACGTCAGATGTGACAGGTGGTTGAGCCTGCAGAGGCAGGGTTGGCAATACTTGACTCTGTGTTGCACCCTTATTTCTGGTAGTAGGCATGATGAAGTCGAAAATGAAGATAAATATGGAAGAATGTTTCAGTTAAAATATAAATAAAAGCAGAGCTTGTCGAGATTAAAAAGTCAAATTAACGTGCAGAGACAGGGTAGTGAACGTCATGCAGTGCACTGGTCTTGCACACGAAGCGTACATATAGCACACGAAGCGTAGCGTAGACGGTAACCCCTATGTCACACAGTATCTACTTGGCTGGTGCTATACTAACAGCAACATCAAGGAATGGGACTGGCTCAAAAATAAATACGGCAGTTCAACTTCAAGAGTGGTCAAATAGCGTCAAATATCATACCATATGTCGATGAAATTTCACATGAGTCCAGTTTCTGGCAAGATTGCCGTTTACATGTTCTACATAATCAAGTAATTTGAATGCACAGGCATAATAATCTGTGTTGTAGACGAAAGATCACATTCGCGACGCCGTTCGTTGCTGTTCGATGGATATACATACATTACAAATATAAAAGCAAGAATATAAAATACATACAAATTGATAACAATATACAAATTAATTGCCTTTAAGTTTAAAAATGCAGATTGCACGTACAGTTAAAAGTAATTTTTTGTTGAGGGGTAACAAACCAAAAAGGTATCAAGACCTTATCGTGTGGTCGACCCATAGATTTAAAACAAAACATTGTACATACAATTAAAACTTATATAAATATAAATTTAATGAAAGTCAGAGTTCAAATTCTAAATTCAACATAATTATCCAAAAACAATACAAATAACGAAACACCTAAACAACAGACAAAGGAAAACAACAACAACAACAACAACTACTACTACTAAAAACTACTTACTACTAGGTCTAAGGGTTGGCATTTAGTTACTCGCAAGTGTATGTATTGATTAGATATTGTTTATACTTCATTTTAAAAACGTTTACAGATTTTGATTCACGAATATCATCCGGTAGAGCGTTCCAAAGTAGAGGTCCTTGAAAAAGAAGGGATTTGTGCGATAAAGATGTTCTTACTTTGGGTAAATGATATTTCTTGGCATTTCTTGTGACAAAGGAATGTATAGTCAAATTGAGAGTAAAATAATTTAAAATGCAAGAGGGTAAAATCTTATTATAGCATAAAAACATAAACATTCCAAGTTGGTATTTATATATATCGTAAAAGGTTAAAGGGAGAGATCCACTTTTGCAAGCTAAAATTCAAAAGTTGCGAGGTTATTGTCTTATATGAAAGGAAATGTCATTTAATAGCATGCCTGAAAAAAATAGGGCTTGAAATCTCTTTTTCGTGGAGTTATAGACCTAAAACTTAATAAACTGAGGGACGTCGGTTAATTAGGTACATACGTATTTTCGGCCGGTGAGTAAGTTTGTACATAGATTTCACGGAGTGCCAGATCGGTATGCATGACCCCTACGTGACCCGCACTAGCTACGTGACTCGCGCATAAGTACTAATGTGTGAGCGTTTACCAAGCAAAATACCCAAACATCGCTTAAACTGACTACATGTAATTATATATTCTTTCTTTTTGAGATCTTTTTCCGTGACATACGTTAACAAATGTCGGCTTCACAATACCTTTACGAGAATTAGTACTATATTGTTGTAATATTATGCTAAATCAGTTGAACTCCTTTATTGACCGATATATAGTTTAAATGGAGGGACGCATTCGTTTTTCATTCGTAGAATCCAAATTAGAGGGCTGTTCGCTCTGAATTTTTTTTTTGCGTGCTACATTGATCCCCATCCGTCAACTGAAAGCTGTTCAGACGTTTTGTAAAAGTGGACCTGTCCCTTTAAAAGCTTAAGATAATAAAATATTGGCATTGTATGTGCTAAAAATAAATCATGACTTACAATTATAATTCCACGTTTCTGTAATTTCAACAATCTACTCGAATATACATCAGCTGCATTTCCCCAAGCAATGTTTGCATAGTTCAAATATGGTACCACAATTGTATTATAAATCATCTTCAATATGTTTATAGGTAGCATATGGAGATTATACATAACGACAATACCTTTGGATATTTTAGTACAAATAACATTTATATGATTTGTCCATGTCAATTTATTATCAATAATTTTTCCCAAGAACTTTAAAGGATATTCACAAAAATGTTACAACCTGCTAATTTAATAGAAATATGCGTATTATTCAAACATTTATTAGTAAAAATCATATAATTTGTTTTACTAATATTAATGGATAATTAATTGCACTTCAATCAAGTAGTTATTTTGTCTATTTCTTCATTAAAAAGTATTTCTAAAATGTCAATATCATTATGAGTCATATATACACCTGTGTCATCAGCAAATAAAATATACTTAAGTAATGAGGATGTATTGCATAAACCATTTATATAAATAAGAAATAAAAGAGGTCCAAGGATGGATCCTTGGGGAACTCCACAATTAAAAGTCCTTGTTTTAGATTCCTCACCATCAATTAATACATATTGCATACGATCTAATAAATAACTATTAAAAAGATCAAATGTCACTTCTCTAATTCCATACTTATTCAATTTATACAATAAAATATTATGATCGAGCATATCGAAGGCTTTACTTAAATCCAAAAACAATCGAATTAAAATTGGTTTATTATCTAGTGCACTTGTCACTATATTTACAAAAATTAACCAATGCTAACGAAGTAGAGTGCCCCTCTCTAAAACCATATTGATTCGGTGATAATATATTGCACGTAGATACAAATTTAAATAAACGATAGTCCTTATGACTAGCGAGGTTACCCCATTGTGAGAGCCACGCTACCATGGTTGATTGTGAATTGAACTTGTTTGATTGCTGAGTGAAATTGAACATATTCATTTAATGACCAACAATACACCACCATTATCATAATTGTCTTCATCCCCCAACATTTGTCATCACCCGACATTTTGTTACAGTATTAATAAATAAACACAGTCTTATTCTTTTTTCTATGGCTATATACTAATAACAACAAATTAGCTTTAGATTACAAAACTAAAATGTGCAGAAATTATACCTTATGAAATGTGATAAATTACAAATTGAATAGTCGCATTCAATATGGAGTTAACATTAAAAATATAATGGCACCGCATGCAAATTATCGATTACTTTTGTCCATTCTCATCCCATATACTAATCGAGAACATTATAGGTCTGTTATAGGGTTATTAGATTTTATCTGTATATTGCGCTTGATGAACCCTAATATCTTAATAAATAACGTGGCCAGGTGGAAGAGCGGGTTTCACACACTTAATTTTATTCAAAATTCAATAAGTTTCTGTGACCTTAACAATATATAGATTCCATTACTTGTATATGAATTTTCACCACGGTACGTAAACAAGGTTTTTTTTTTATTTCAGTACTTTTTAAACAAAATTTAAATTTAAAGTTCAATTTTTGTTTTGTTTTAAACAAAATATACATATCAATTACAATCATGTACAAAATAAAGGTATGCGTAATGGAAAGAGGGGTACTAAAAATCTGTATTTCTATTTGAGTTCTGAAGAAATGCAGGTCAAATGAAATTCCATGACTTTCCATGACCGATGCGATGATTTTACAAATGACTTTCCCGTTTTCTAGGCCCAGAAGAACCCTTAAAGGGGACCACCAGGCAAAGGACAACACATTATTATATGGTTTGGTACCGTTTTGTGATATCAAATAGATACCTAACATTTTGCAAAGGGTTGTGTAATTTATAAACAAAGTAATTAATTTCCTCCACTTACGGAACCACTGCTAGTTCCTGGTTCCATAAGAGCCAAGCATTTACGAGTGCGCCAATGCTATTCACGCGTACGTCAATTATAATCCCGGATGACTCGTTCGCTCTACACAGAGCCCTCTTGCTCTGCACACGTATAGTCTACGTAAATCAGACCGCATGAATGAACGGTTGAGAATGGTAATGTTTTTTTCCAATTATATATTTATTTCTGAAAACATATTTTTGTGAACTTGCTGGACGACTGGAATACTAAAAATGTTACCTTTATATAATAAGAATATTATTTGTGGGTGATGGTACCGTTTAAATAAGGCTTGTGCAATTGGTATATAGCTGCATGTGGCTAGATTGTTCGCAGTTGAGTTTAGACCGTGCACATGATAAGTGGATTTAAAGCCCAAGTCCAGTTTCGGGGAAGTAGCCGAATACATCTATATTGATCAATATTGTTGAATGTGTATTGAAATAGGGCTTGTGTGGTAAAATCCGACCCTAAGCTTTGTTAAAGGACAATGAAATCCAGACAAATTGTTGTATGCACTATAAGACACTAAATATAATGAATAGTCTCTGAAAATTTGAGCACAATCGGTCAAGAAATAAGAAAACTATGGCTCTTTAAAAAGAGCCATGTATTTCTTTGAGTGACTCAAATTGGCAACGCATTCTGGCAAAGTTGTGGACAACTCCCCATACATTTTGTACACAAAATTGTAGTTTTGTTAAATTTTCTCAAAGTTTATGTTTACCCTTCGTTCGAGTTCAACATATGTTTTGTAGAATGCTTTTATACATAACATATCATGAGTTGGGGGAGTGGAAAAATGTGACTATGAAGAAAACTGTAAAAATGGGAACATTTGTGTACAAAACATATGGGGAGTTGTCCACACACTTATCAGAGTGCGTTACCCGATTATGCCCTAATTTTCAGATATTATTCTTCTTAATCTCTTCAAGACTATGAAAGCAACATTTGGCTTGGGTTTCATTGCCCTTTAAATACAGAAATATCAGAAGAAATCCAATATCCGCCTATGAAATTCATAAATCTACCGCCCATTCAGACCTGTTAGCGCCGCTGGCGCTTGGGGAGATATCGACAAGCTATAGGGACAAGCCCGTATAGCGAACACACGGAGTGGTCGTAATACACGTGGCGTATGGGCGATTCCGCTTTGGCGATATATTTTCCCGTCGGGATCAATTTATAATTTTGAAATATATCAATGAGTAGGTGATTTCTTGGCCAAAATTGGATAATCCTATATTACTACAATTATATTATTTCACATTATTGGTAATAAGAGTTTCCATTTCATTTTGTTGAAAGGGGGCGTTTCTAAAACTTGCCTTTACCTCTATTGTCCACATGCGCCAATTTTTTTGTTGACGGTCCCAGGCATTTACACCAAGGATATAAACAAATTGGTTGTATAAACAACATTTACAATAATACAAATAATGAAAATGCGTGCTTTGGTTTGAAAAATTGTTTTGGTTTACTGCAACATGGAAACATCTACGAACCATGCATATTTCAAAAGTTAACAAAGCTGTTTTCTCACCATTACATATTACTGCACCCCCTTTGACGAAATCCCCTTCCAGAATTGTGTAGTGGCAGGAACTAATGTTTTGAGCATCTGATTTGAAATAAAAAGATTAATACAATAATATAAACTGAGCGCCAAAAGAAACTTTTCACTTCTTCAGAGCGGCGCTCGCTAAAATCCATAGCATCAAATTTAATAATATTTAGACACAGATAAGTTATCATTATAATTATGAAGCATATCTGAAAAAAAAATAAAGGTTGCTTTTGCCAAAAAAGAGAAATCGTTCAGGTCACTTTTTAAACATCACAGAAACTGCTCGCCTGCCGGGCACGGAGCTCGGTACAGACAATAGCCAGTCTGGTGGTTACATAACAATCAAGGTACTGATGGATAAGTCGTTTTTCAACTTGAACAAAAAATGAATATTCAACCAGAATCCATTTTTGTATAGGTTTTACAGAAAAGAAAAACGACCAGAATTCTATGTCCATTTAGCAAATAGGAAAACGAAATATTGAAAATCCAGTAACGACGAATGTTTTGCATTTCAGAATTCAGAAACCCGAAATGCGTTCTTGCGTAACTTTTCCACGCGTTGTTGTTGTTTATGTCTATTGGCGTTCTTCATTCATTTTTAATATTTACGCCAATCTGTTTTTGTTTTCTTCTTTTATTTGTTTTATTTGTACTTAAAGTAATTGCTCCTTTAAAAACATACATAATGTGTACTTTTTATAAACACGTTTCATTTTTTCAGATTGTTAGAGCGAGCGCTTTCCGATCATGAGATCCCAAGTTCGAACCCTGCCCACCGCCTTTGTCCTTCGGCAAGACAATTTATCCACAGTTGCTGCTCTCTACCCAGGTGTATAAATGGGTACTTGGTCGGGTGTTAATTAGCCTTCGGCGCCCTGTGGGCTGCTGGACTAGTATGCTTCCGAGGGAGTTGGGATGGTGCGCAAGATAATTGTGCGGGTTTGACCTGTACCTGATGAAGGGTAATAATAAAGCGCTTAGTAACATTGTATTCAACGTTATATAAATGTAATATATTATTATTATTTTTTGTATGGTTCGTCATATGAACCAAAATTAAATTATATTCAGAATATAAATGTGGGGAATCAATTTCATGTCCATGTCCGCTTTCAGGGTATCATTTGGCCAATCCGGAACCATACGTCGAGCATACTTCTCAGATTTAAAGGGATAGTTGAGTTTTGGTACAGAGGACGCTACACATAATAACTTCTTTGTGAGATAATGAAAAACTGTGTGTAAAATTTGAAAGAGCATAATAGTTTAGTTACAAAATAAACTTTATTCGATCAAAATCGGTTCAGAAATGGCTGAAATATCAATAAACGTAACCATTTGTAATAAATGTGGGCCCCCACAAATGTTAGCTAATTTGGAACCAACCGTTAAAAGTTGTTTAAAGGGGTAGTTTAGTTTTGGTAAGGCTGACCTTTAGTAGCCTAAACCTTCAAAGTAACATTATAAACTAATAGTTATAACTCCACCATGCTCGAAAGGTATACAAAATTACAAACGCCTAAGTAAAAAGCCTGTTTTCATTCAAAAAGTGCCATTAAAACACAAGAGGGCGTTCTTTAAATGCATTGGTTTCAACCATTTTTCATACAAAATTATGCATGTGATGTTGTATTTCTATAATAATTGAATAGAGAGATCATCAAAAACTATTTAGTAAATGCTTTTGCAAATTTTTGCAAAGGTGCAAGCATTTGTTTTTTTTTTCTATAAATCATCTAATTATTTGGGCCCCAAATAATAATGAGGTCAGATACATTTATTGATATTTCAGCCATATTTTTTTTCTCATAACCGAAATACCAACATAACAAAATAGTAATATTCATATAATATCCAATTAGAACAGTATACGAGAAAAACAGGCCTTCAATGGTGCGTGTGCAAAATTAAATACTTCATACAAAGTTATATCACTTTATCAATCAATCAAAATATAATTATTAGTTCTAATGACATTATTCTATTAATGCTCTTTGGTGAGCTAGAACTTCAGATTTTAACAAAAATACAATATGATCTTGATGTGTAATGCCACATTCGCATATCAACATTGCTCGCTCAATCAACTATTGAGGGCAATAAGTTTAAAAATGTTCTAAAGTTTCTAACAACCCACACTATGAGCATAATCCAGTTTCATGCTTATTTTTTACTTTTAAATTAATACTTAAACCAATATTTCCCATTCGTAAACGGTGCAATATAACGTAGATTCAAATTTTCTATTATTCAATTTAAAACAGTATGTTTGACTTACATTATTTTGAAGGGAGATTCGGTGTCCTCCCATCTTTGTTGTCATTTAACATAATAATTTTGTTTAATCATACAATTTATTTAATTTCTACTATATTCATTGAAAAATCTCTTTTTTTCTACAAGCCATTTTTTGCTTCTCTGGCAACCATTTCATTGTCTTTAATTCCACAATGACTCGGTATCCATTCAAAATCCACCACGATTCCTTGTAAATTTAAGTGAGATGTAAGTAAGTGAGTGTGTAAAAAAGTTGTACCCTAAAGGTACAAGATTGCACCTTTAAAGGTGCTAAGTTGTACCTTAAAGTGCAAAGTGTCACTTTGCACCTTTAAAGGTGCAAAGTTGTACCCTTAAGGTACAAAGTTGTACCCTAAAGGTACAAGATTGCACCTTTAAAGGTTAAAATAGAAAGTGATAACTCCATTTTGTGTTTATTATTTCTAAAGCTGCTTGTTTTTTATATAATCGATTATCATTTTTAGTTATTTTTCTCTGTCAATTCCGTTGATACAGAAGGTAAAGCCATTTGCCAGAAAGGCATCTCCAAAGGAATTATTATTTCCATATCATATCTAAATTGTTTTTCGAAATTTAGACGTTCTTTCTCCAAATGGTACATGTGATGCTCCATAAAAATGGAATTGCATGCAGGGACCGCGGAATAGTTTTGAAAGTTGGGGGGCTGATCACATTTGAACTGTAATGTATTTCTTTATTTTATGCTTATGTATTTTATGTTCCGCGGTCCCTGGCATGTTCCAAAACACTTTAAATACGTTTTTTTGTTTTCAAACTCATCATTTCTCGCCCAAGGTCAATGGGCATTTCTCCTAATTCAACCTGCAGTGTTCTAAGGAAATATGCATTTTGAGCTCCTGCACATACCAATAAAGATTGGTATTGCACAGAGTTAACTTTATTTTGTACACTTGTTGCAGCGGAGTTGTATGCTTCGCACGCATAGTCAATAACTGATAGTATTACAGATATGTATACCATCAATCATTCCCGAGAGTCTCCACAGCATTTTGCATGGGCCAAACTTTTAATCACATTTGTGTCCAAGTATAAAACCAGTATAAAGGAGCCTGCAAGAATTACAAGACGGAGAGTTAGGCGACTCTTCAAAACAAGTGGCGTCGATCGGGCAGCCGAATTGCAGAACTTGGAAAGAAGATTACTGATTACAACAGACGAACTCAGAACCGCGTCATGACGAGCGAATAACTGGTCGCCTATTCCCGTCGTCTTCATGGTTTCTTTTGGTCAAGAGATCTAACAGAACAACGGGTTTCTCGGTAGATGAAATGGGCAGTGGGAATGACGCGATTGAAGTTGTTAATTGGTGAAATGATTGTTGCTGTGGCGTTGAGGTTAATAACTGAGAGTGGCATAATTTAGGATTCTATGAACATTCCCAAATCAAAACACCGTCCCATATTTCGACAAAACGGACAAGTAGCTCGATTCATCCTGACAGTGGGTTCCAAGGTGGGAACGAGGGTTCGGCTCGGGAGCAGTAGGACCCGGTTTTGTACCAATTATACTCATTTATATGAGGCTACCGATATCCACCAATTGACTTTACCCCTAGCCATCACTAATCATTATTATGCACCCTCGCCCCTCCCCTTCTCCCCTTCCAACATTCGTCCAATTCTTTGTTCATAGATAAAATTACACCCCTAAAATCAAAGAAGTAACATAAAATACATCTTTATATATCACCGTATCCAGACATCACCCCAGCCCACACCCCCCCCCCCCCCCCTCGGCTACCCCTAGCCATCCATACAACATCATTATGCCCCCCCCCCCCCCCTCTCCTTTCCTGACAATAGCTAGATGACCGTATTTCGGGTTTCTGAATTCTGAACTGCGAAACACTCGCCATTACTAGTTTTTCAATTTATCGTTTTCCATTTGCTAAATGGATATTGGATTCTTGTCGTTTTTTCCATTTTATAAAACCTAACAAAAGATTCTGCTCAAACTTTCATTTCCTTTTTCAAATTCAAAAACGAATTAACCATCATTACCTTGATTCATAACATTTAAGTTGATGAATAGCTATTGAAGGTGCTGAATAGACATCTTTCGTGCAGGTTCGCAGCGAAAAGATTCTGTGATATTTTAAAAATGATCTGTAGTGATTCCATCGCATTTTTCTCTTTTGGGGGAAAGCAACCTTTTAATATTTCAGATAGGCTTCGTTAGGAGAATGATACTTTATCTGTGTCTAAATATGACTAAATTTGATACAAGTGATCTTAGTGAGCACCGCTCTGACGGAGTGACACGTTTCTTTGGGCGCTCAGTCTAGATACATTCACGTATCATTACCATTTTCTATTCAGTAAAAGTTGTACAGCATGTCCCAGAATTAATTACAACGGGACTTTCTGCAGTGATAACTTTACAGATATTAGATCGATCAGAATGATATTTCAGGGTATGAACCTATAACTTATTACCTACATCTTGCAGAAAACCCTGTTCGATTTACTTCAGTGGTTATGGAGAATGAGGATCTTTTGTCAATCATGTCACATGTCCCTTCCCTCCAGATTTTGTAAGGAGACGTGTTGTCCATTGACAGTGGGATTTTCTGCAACGGTAACTTTAAAATAGTAAATCAATCAGAATAATAATATTTCAGGGTATGAAATTATAACTTATTACCTACATCTTGCAGATACCATATTCGATTTGCTTCAGTTGTAAATGGAGAATGATGATCTTTTGTCAATCATGTCATGTGTCCATTTCCGTTGTGTTCACGCGTTATGAACGAAAATGGACACATGACATGATTGAAAAAAGTCCTCATTCTCCATGAACACTGAAGCAAATCGAACAGGGATTTCAGCAATATGTAAGTAATAAGTTATAGGTTCATACCCTGAAATATTATTCTGATTGATTTACTATGTTAAAGTTATCATTGCAGAGAGTCCCGCTGTCAATGGACAACACGTCTCCTTGTAAAATATGGAGGGAAGGGACATATGATATGATTGACAAAAGATCCTCATTCTCCATGACCACAGAAGCAAATCGAATAGGGTTTTCTGCAAGATGTAGGTAATAAACTAAAGTGTCATACCCTGAAATTATTGTTAAAGTTATCGTTGCAGAAAGTCCCGTTGTAATTAATTCTGGGACATGCTGTATAGGGTTTTTATGTAAATGATTGATACTACTAATATAGTGCTGTACTGTATGAGTTACTGTACAATATACCATGTTTACCTCGTCCACATTCGAGCGATATAAAATTATGGTAGTTCGTCCCAAACGGAGAAGATGGCGTAAATCCATTAGTGCCGGGGAACCCAAGGTGGGAGCATACTATTTCTGCTTCGTGAAATCCAAGAGATGATCCTTCCGTGTTGTACCACGTTAGCCCGTCCTCTGTCAGCTCCAGAGTGCCTTCATAACGTGTAAAACCCCTTTTCAGACGAGCATCTGGAATTTA
Source organism: Echinarachnius parma (assembly GCA_037951105.1). Taxonomy (NCBI): domain Eukaryota; kingdom Metazoa; phylum Echinodermata; class Echinoidea; order Clypeasteroida; family Echinarachniidae; genus Echinarachnius; species Echinarachnius parma. The sequence goes on from JBAMJV010003554.1 coordinate 34,474, forward strand.
GATGTGTATATTTGTTCTTATTTTTACTCTAAAATATATGTTATATGATTTATGAAATTGACCAGAATTGTATATAATAATTAATGTATACCTGTAAGATTGAAGGCATAGTTTTATATTGAAATGATGTAATAATCTTATAATGATGTATGCATACTTACCTATCAATGTTGGTTGCACGGAACTAGTGAGTAGAGAAAGCAAGATCATAATCACCGAGGATCTCAGAGCTATTATTTCTGCTCTTCTGTATACCACCATAGTAGATGTTATCCAGGCGATGATTTTGATATATTTCTTTACCTATTATAACGTTTATTTCATGCGCTTTTTTAAACGAAGTAGATCTTCGTGAATACCAGAGTGAAATAGATTTGGTTCTGCTCCCTTTCAATTCGCGGGATATATACTGAACATTATTTGATACCATTAAATGTCGAGATCCTCGTATGTTAGTTAGTTATCACCAAGTTATACAACATTTACGTTACACTGTTAGTGAACATCGAGTGGAATATGTTCAATGTATGAAACTCCACAGCCCAATAACTCATCATAATAGTGATCCGCCATCAAACAAAATTTGTTCACAATGAGTCCAGCGTGTATGCATAGGAATGTCGCGGAGGTGTCGGCGCACTCGGAAAACACAGTATAATAGGGGGGCTAATATATTGTATTAATGTATGATGCGTGAACAATTGAAGTTTAAACAGTGCTTTTTCATTTATATTCAAATAACATGAATAAAATAACATGTGTTGCCTTATGAATATACTTACAAATAAAGAACTCTATTCATACAAGTCAGTGTGTGCACATGTCGACAAATGACTAGATTCCTGCAATGGTGTTATTCTAAATAAGGTGATTTCAGGATTTCATAAACCAGATGTAACGTTTCAGAATGCGTTCCAGGATAATCTTGTTCACGTTATACACATTTGTCTGAAATATGTTTGCCCCCCCCCCCGCCCCCCATTCCGCACACACACACACACACACACACACACACACACACACACACACACACACACACACACACGCACACGCACACGCACACGCACACGCACACGCACACACACACACACACACACACACACACACACACACACACACACACATACACACACACACACGCACATAACAGTCCTCGTTGTGTCCCTAATAGGGGACCTTTGATCAATAGTTCTCGCGATTTGGCATAGAAAGAATTGTATGTTATTTGAGGAAAGGTTTAATTGAATATGGAAATAATAATAACGATACAAATAACTATATATTTATAAAGCGCGCACATCAGTCATTAATTTTCATTAATACCCCTGGTCTGCTGGGCACATTCCAAACCTGCCTGTTATCGTGTGCCCTTCCCCAGCTGCCTGGGGACCATACTAGCCGCGACCAAACTTATGGGTGCATCAGGCTAATTTACACCTGGCCAATGTACCCATTTATACTCCTGGGTAGGGAGCAGCATTGTACGAACGAGCTATTACAATGGTGTATTTTAAGAGAGTTCTGTATACTATCTGAGGCCATGTAAACATTTCATGTACTGAATGTCGATTGATTGCAAGTGAAATAACACACACCAAATATCAAGCCAAATTTTGAGGATGTAAAGTGCATTTTAATAACTTCGTGTTTGCTGCTGTGAATAGAAAACGTAACTATTATTGTGTGTATGTCTCATACGACACTGACTAGATAAAGCGTGGGTTCCTATAGTAATAGCGATTTGTTGACATTATTATAGGACTGTGATTTATTGGCTTCCCCGGTCTTGACTTAGTGGCAGAGCAGGTGTCAATCCAGAGAGGGAATGGGGGGGGGGGGGGGGAAGTTAGAGTTGGGAAGGGGAGGCCAGGGTCTGGGTTCCACATGAAGAGGGTAACATGGGTTTAACGAATACATCAGGTGTTACTTTCCATTAGCCATTAGCTTTAACCGCACATTGGTTCAGCGGAGAGTAGGGTGACCCTTGGTACTCCAGCCCTACTTTTAAAATGACTTTTAACATTTTTGTTCAAAGAGACTAATGGCTTTCCATACTTTTTAAATCCAACTAAGATTGAAGTTGAACTTATGATATTTGTGAAACACTTCCCTGGTATTGAACCCTGAATGATTAGGTGGAAAAGAGTCGATGTTATATCATACTGTTGTTAAATGGCGGTGGAGGGTATAGCACGGAATATTACATCCCGAGGGATTTTAAATGCTATTGAGGGAAGAGTCAATAAGTCACGAGACGAAATCGAGGGACTTATTTTCTTAACGAAATAGCATTTGAAATCTCGAAGGTAGGAATATTCCGTGATTTTCCCTACAACAAATGTAACAACTGTTTTATCATCTGAATTGACTTGCAGGGGTGTGCTATAACCCATGTGCTATCTAAAAATAGAACACGACAGCGGCATGTACTGTATTTACTAAGTCAGGTGATAATAATTTAATCATGTATGCATCCAGTAGCGTAGAGTGGGTCGGACGGATTGGGGACACCCGAGTTGTTGTATGTCTTTATTTCTGCGCCGATTTCCCCTTTAGTATGTTTCATAATTATTGTTGTTGTCGAGTAATTGGGGGCATGTGCCCCTACCCCTGCCCCCTCCCCTTCTGAAGATGCGTCACTATATGCATCATATTGTACCTACTTGCTTTACGTTTACATAGTCAAACACATTCATGTTTCAAGTATATTCTGCCGTGTATTGAGAGATCACACTATTATACTTGATCTGATTATACTAATATATTACGTCTGTTCTATGCATACAAAAACGACATCAATCCCACTAAAAAAAACATCTCACCCAACATAGAAACTCACCTCATCGAATAATAACACTGAGCCATAACTTATATGGAAAAGCTTGTCAGAGGATTCGCTCCACTAGCTTCTATACAAAGATGTCGTTTAAACGACCTGCCTGTTACAAACATCATTGTTCTGCTATACGCTGTAGCGCAGAAAAATAAACTTGTCCACCACACAATCACTGTCGTTTTGTTACAATTTTGTAAGCCTGCTGGTTGTATAGTTATGTATTTTCCCCCATATGTACTATGTATTTGTTTATGATGTACAATATATAATTTGGTTGGATACTTTTAATTTATGATTAATGATTAATTTTTGATAAAAAAAAAATCAACTTGTAAATTCACTTTAGGAACCCCCGTAAAATATATTTAGTATATTTATATATATATAAAGTGCATACGTGAGCAATAGCCCTCATGTGCATCTTAACAGCTCTTTAGGGCCAATCAATTGGTTCACACATGATTGATGTTGTACACGGGCTCGGTTGTGAGTCGGTTAAAGAGGTGCACACCATCATATTCCTTGTATGATTGATCTTATATTTGCTCTCATTCAGGGGCGTCGATCCTGGGGGGGCAGGGGGGGCGGTCGCCCCCCCAATGAAAATATTGGGGGGGCGAACATATCATTTCGCCCCCCCAATAATTCCGAAAATGAGGAAGAAAAAAATCAAGTGATATAATGCCAAAGAGGGGAAAGACACATTTATCAATAATTAATCTTCAAAATAGCTGTTTTCTAGTTTGAAAAGGACTGTAAATATCATTTTTGCCGCGCGCTTCGCGCGCACACAGTTTCTCATATTGCAAGATTCATGTTGGTCGCGGGCAGTGTAATTTCTCAAACGCACACCTCAAACGAAGTTAATTAAACCCTCATCTATAGATAGCCCACCGTCACAGAAAATAAAATAATCTGAAATATATCTTTCAGTCATTCGGTCGAAATGCGCTGAACGCAAATCATATTGTAATAATTATCATGTCCCCCCACATTTGAAAGTGGTGAAGATTGTCCCCCTCCCTTTGTCATTATGTATATTTGAATCCATACTTATATACTTCATATTACGTGACATTTCTGTCTCAGGTGTGCACCAAATCGCACAATTTCACGCCCCAAAATACAAAAGCTCCCTACTGTGGGAGGGGGACACCCCCTCCCACACCCTCCCCCGCTCGGTCGCTTCGCTTCCTCGCAATGTCTCCCCTCCAGTTTTGAGAAGTTGTTGACGCCCTTGCTTAGTTTCATGGGAGTCCAATGCCCTAGATTATATCGATGTCTCTATAGTATACAGGATCACGTGGATCCATCTCATGCAAGGCTCAATCTTTTTCTCGCTATGCCCTTTAAAAATACGATACGAGTATAGATTCACTATTTTATACAATTTAAACACCCATGATAGGAGTTGCAAATGTCTGAAATCTAAAAGCTTCCGGGGGCTCCGCCCCCTGGACCCCCATTATTGTCCCAAAATGTGGGTGCCCCCCCCCCCCAAAAAAAATCAGGTCTTCGAGTCTTCGAAGACACTTTCAATGAGCGCATAATAAAAACTTCCGGGCATGGCAATGTGGGGCTTTTAGCTCTCTCAGTGGTCACTCTGGAAAATTTTTCAAATTTCGCCCCCCCAATATCAAAAACGGATCGACGCCCCTGCTCTCATTTGTATTATTGTGCATGATCTATTGAAAATAAAACAGATTTATAATTTGTGTGTTTATTATAAGTTTTGGTTGTAAAGTGTAGAATGGCAATGGGGCTCTTAGAAGCACCCGTATTAAGCGCGTAACAATGTTGCGTAATATAATTATCATTCACAATCCATTTCAAAATTCATTTTCATTTTACATGTATTACAAAACATGATAGAGGCACTGCACAGGGTGTGGGTTTTCCCGATTTATCTTGTGTTACAAAGATATTTGTGAATGAGGTGTTCAAAGGTCTCCCTGTTAGAGTTTTATTTGTTTAGGTTGCAATAGAATTGCGCCAATATGGAGACGTCGAAGCGATGGTTTACTGTATTACTTGTTATTGGGCCATGGCCATGGGTTAGAAAAGGGTATTCCAACAACAAAAAATAAACATTTCTGTAGCTGTCATTTCGTTTGATTGTAATTTGCGAAATAGTTTAATTCAATATGGACATGCATTACAGCAACCAGTTATCAAATGGGTGTATTTGAGGTGTTTGTACAATATATACTATCAGCGGCTGTGTATACATTATAATACCTATATTATATTATAATACATTATAATATATTATAATACATTATAATATATTTACGTGAATTTACATGCCTGCTCATTTCTAGTGGCATAATTTACACATACCCGATTCTATCTACCTTAAGGCCACATCCGCACCATGTTCGTCGAGAGAGTAGACAGTTCGGCGTGGCAGGGCTTAGGGGCATTTTGAGCCCATTAAAACAATTACAAAATTGCTTATTTAAACTTTGTCAGGAGTGAAGGGGCTTCGACTGCTTAACACCTTGTGGGAGTTTGTTTCCTAATATGTTGACAACCCTTTGACTGGTAGAAGTTCATGCCTTCCAGCCTGCATCTGTTTTTGTGTAAATTCTAAGCTACATTTTTGAGGAAGTAAAGTGCGTATTAAAAACTGCGTGTTAAAGGGGTAGTGAAGTTTTAGTAATGGTGAGTTTTAGTAACCAACACGTGCACAAGAACATAACGAAAACCAATGGCTACCCGGGTCCTCAGTCCAGAGGGAGTAAAGATGGTACTCGCACTTGTCAAGTTTTGATAATAGCTCAGTGGGCGTGTAGATTGGCCAATGTAGACACACTCGTGATTGTGTACGCTATGTAAATATATATGCCAATACATATGTTGCAGGGAAATTCCCCCCCCCCCCCCCCGGAAAAAAAGTCATGAAGTCGCGCGCCAATACCAGCGCGTGTTGAGAAAAGTCGAGGAGGTGGATTCCACACCCCCTCCCCCAGCCTGGTTAGGGTTAAACTTGCGCGGACAAGACATATAGAGGGCCGGGGAAAAATTACTCAGCCGCCCGCATTGGGCCGCGCCATGACAGTCAACTAGGCTAGAACGAACGTGCCGCTAAAAATGGATACAATTAGTGCGTAGCGCGCGCGTAATATGACTAGCGTCCTATATTTGCCTTGTCCGCGCCACTTTAAAATATATCAACTTGGATGCAACGTTGACAACTACTGAGCATGCATATAATTAGGTTATTTCCCTAAGTTTTGTATTCTCATAAATCGAGTACATCGTGTATGTTGTTGATTTAAGATATACTAGCAAATTACCCGTCACCAGATCTTTGAATGAGATATTTTGAATGTTGTATTTTTGTAACTCTTTATTGTTTGTATAATATACTATATATTATGTCCAAGTGTAAACAAACACCATTTGGTTAAGTAATGGATTCTTTGTTTGTATGGTTATAATAATTAATATGGAACAAATATTGTTAGTTAAATAAGTTATAGGAGTTTATCCGTGTACTACCGTATTACAAGATTAGTCAGCATTTCGTCAAGTTCAGCACCAGTCACTAAACATACGTACAGTATACAGAAGTAGTAGTAGTAGCAGAATTAGTAGTAGTAGCTGTAGTAGTAGTAGACATAGGCGTACCCAGGGGGGTTTGGGGGTTCAACCCCCCCCCCCCCCCCTTTTAAAATTTTGGCTGGTCTCGAGGCCATTTTTTAGCGGTCTCGACCGACATAAACCTGGTATCGAAGTCAAAAATTTGTCAAAAGTTGTGCACATTTTGGGTCTCGAGCCCGAAAATTTGGACCAGTGCTGATCTCGGCTTCCAAAATTTGCGACTGGAACTGGTCTGACTGGAAAAAATTTGAGCGGACCTGGTCTTGGCTGTGAAAAATGTCCATAGTTTTGGGGTTCAAACCCCCCCCCCCCCTTTGACCAAAAAACGACTGTTTTGGGGGATTGGGGGTGTGACCCCCCCCCCCCCCCCCCCCCTTTTCATATTTGAACTGGTCTTGAGACAAAATTGTAGCAGTCCTGACAGACATCTTTAATGGTCTCGGCCTCGAAAAGTGCGAAAAACCGTGGTCGCGGCCTCAAAAAGTGCAAAAAACCGTAGTCTCGGCCTCGAAAAGTGCGAACTAACCGTGGTCTTTGCCTCAAAAAGTGCAAAAAAACCGTAGTCTCGGCCTCAAAAAGTGCGAAAAACCCTAGTCTCGGCCTCAAAAAGTGCGAAAAACCCTGGTCTCGGCCTCGAAAAGTGTGCAAAACCGTGGTCTCGGTCTCGAATAGTGCAAAAAAACGTGATCTCTGCCTAGATATGTCGAAAAACCGTGATCTCGGCTTTGAAAATGTTGAAAATTGTTTTAGCGGTCTCGTCCTCGAAAAGTGCGAAAAACCATAGTATCGGCCTCGAAAATGTCGACAAACCGTGGTCTCGGTTTCGAAAAGTGCGAAAAACCGTGATCCCGGCCTAGAAAATGTCGGAAAACCGTGATCTCGGCTTTGAAAATGTTGAAAATTGTTTTATCAGTCTTGAACGACAGTTTTTATGGTCTCGGCCTCGAAAAGTGTGAAAAACCGTAGTATCGGCCTCGAAAATGTTGAAAAACCGTGATCTCGGCTTTGAAAATGTTGAAAATTGTTGGTCTCGGCTTTGAAATTTTTCTACGACTATACCCCCAACTTACTAAAAACTCCCCCTTTAAAAAATCCTGGGTACGCCACTGCTTGAGTACAAAAACAAATACGTATGCACTTCGAGTAGACATTTACAAAAAGCATTTCTAAATATTTAAAATACAAGTGAACAACATATTTCGGTAGCCCTTGACGATATGATAAACTGTTTATTTGTCTTCAAATTTTGCGAATATTACGCACAGAACATCGCCGTACAACACGAATGCACGTTCAGATCAAAATTAATTCAGTCAGTATCACTCTTGCAAGGCAGAAATGATTCCAGACATCACAAAAAGAATGATTTAATTGTCTTGCTACTTCTTAATTCTGTTTCCAGAGTTGTAAATTGTAAATTGACACTCGTTTTGCAGTGTGTGAACTACCGGCGCACAACCAGTACAGTAAATTATACTTGGCAACACACTACACGAAAATGTACTGTTGGGACTGCCACTGCCTCGAGAAAATTACCGCATATTTTCCCACATTATTTTGTTCAAATATTCTATTTATCAGTAAAACAAAATAGGTTATTCTTCTTTCATTTGGTATATGAAATATGAATTTTGGTAAGGTTTCAAGAGAGATACGGCATTTTTTCCAATGTTGAATTTGAGTGATGAAGGCGCAGAAAAACACCAACTTCAGTTCAGCCGCGGTTGAGTGTGTATTATATTGAACTGAATATGCGCATGCGCATATGATGTCTAGCTTGTCAAATTGCATGTGCAACGTGTGCACATCCTCCGTGGTGCAACAATGCCGTACGCAGCTACCGTAATAGCTAGGCAAAACAAATTGTATCAATCCCATTTAATGGACCAGCGAAATTTGTTGATATATCGCGAAATTTAGTTAAAAAGGATCTCGCACAGCTTGCGTACAAACGTCAGATCCATCGCCCAGCTAAAAATATACGCGAAAACTACCGTGACGGACAGCAACACACGGACACCAACCCCGTCCTCTTATTATAATATAGATCTAGAACTTCCTAAGTTATGTTCTAAAATGGCATACAATAGTGAATCTAGTCATTGCTAACTTTTGGAGGGGATACCAGTGAAATTATGTTAGTAAGGAAAATATATATTTACACGGGCTTTGATGTTGGTAAAAGTCCCCCAATGAAGGCGCAGCAGTAAATCCATGCATGTTTGTCTTGTATTAGAAAAGCACAACAGTTTCACATTAAAAGGAAAGAAGAATTATTGTAAAATGTACTTGGTAATGGCTATTCGTGTTTACCATCAATAACGATAGCAAACATACTACCATGGTCGAAAGGAATGGACGAAGAAATCCGTCAAACTAGTTTGTACTATTTATTTTACTCAAAATGGCAAAACATTGTACATGATATTTAATTTCAAGACTACACATTTAATAGAGGAATTATTATATCGATATCAGATCCACTTCCATTAAAGTGAAATTGATTAAAAAGGACACGCCAGCGAATTTCATTCACAACCATTTAAATTGTATATTTCAGCCATTCTGTACCGAATTTAAATTGTTTTCTTTTGAAAAGAAAGTGCTGATTTATACCCAATTGGTAGTGTTCAAAATTAAACAAAATTCGCCCTTCCCAATGGTTATTTGGGACATGAATGCAAAGCTACGACAAGTAAACAACGTGAAGTAATATGTATGAGGCATATTAGCTTCCAGATCATTCCTAACCATACTCATGCTACAACTTATTCATTCGCCAGGAGCTTCGTCCACTCAGCTGTCAGAATTTGGAACAGTTCTGACAGAGTTGTTGGCAACATATCTGACACCGGTCTCCAAGCCTTCAAAGGCCTTTTAAAAGGTCCTATCAAAGTGTGATGGTTAATTTCGGGTTTAATTGTTAGCTTATATGTTTAAATGTTGATCCTTTTATTTTATTTGAGCTGCAGTAAACCACTTGATTGGCCTTCCAAAGCTTCCAAAGCTTCACCAAGGCTCTGGTGGGTTGTAGATAACAACTTAATATTATTTTTGTATTAACACGTTAACATATTAACCAAAAATAGGCTAAAGACAGGATACATATTTTACAACTAATATACAGTATTTGTTTATTCAAAATTCTTGAATAAACAGTTATTTCCATTTCTTGTTTTGAATTATTTGTTCACTAACACATACCTAGATAATAGACTGAGTGCTTACCACCACTAGTGTGGTTTAAAGGAATACATTAATTGTTGGCCACCTCCACCAGTGAAAAACATCAGCCACCTATATGACGAATAAAACCAAACTAGTCATCTAGCTGTCCCTGAACGTATACGTGGATATAAACTAACCGCTTTTGAGAGTCACAAGATTCAGGGTTTGGTGGTTTGTGACTTGAAATTAATTAACATAAATCAAAGCTTTTCCCGATTAGAACAAACATTACAAAGAAAATATAAACGAATTATAAACAAGTTTTATCGGTTTTACATCTTACGAGCTAAAGGCTTTAGTATAATGTGTAAAATCAAATTAACAAATTTAAGAGTAATAACATTAACAAATATACAAATAAACACATTAACAAACATACAAATAAACACATTAACAAACATACAAATAAACACATTAACAAATATAAAAGTAAATATGTAACTGCAGTAAACTAGGTAAATTAATTCAATACTATTCGACAAATACAGCTTAAAGGACACAACCCAAGGAGACGGACACGAAGTACCAACAAAATAAACGTGATAATTAAGCCAATAACAAAATATATGTACAGTAAAACAATAGAAACACTATATGAATAATTACACTATTGCGTGGGTAAAACAAAGAGTGCGCATGACTAACAGTACACAATTATTAGCATTTAATAACAAAACATAAGTCTGAATAAATATGCAAAATAGCTATCCTCGCAAACTAAAATGATTCTGGCATAATATACGCCCGTAGCTATAAAACATAACACCAAATATCCCGTTGCTACACAAAACCTAAACCCATCTACATGTGGTTATTCTGCTGGGCCATCGTGTTGCTATGCCCAGCTACCTTTTTAGCTATCACGTACAATGTCCAAAAGAAAACTATCAATATCTCACTTTCACCTGTGACACTCCCCCTTTGCAATTATATCCCCAAACTCTCGTATTAGTGGGTGGGAGGTAAAACAATATGTTTGGCCCCAATATTTTGAATGCTAGGTGGGGGGGGGGGGGGGGAGGGGCACTGCCTCGGGGATCGACACAACTGAAATGAATATGGATAGAAATCGCTATAAATGTGTCATGTGGATTCTAGATTCTGGAAGGACACACGACTTCTACATACCCTCGTAATATGCATAGTCATAGTCGCCATCGATGTGTGGTGTGGCTTGCGACGTCTGTTGAATCGGGTTCAAATTAATCACCCTGGACGTTGTTGCCTGACTGGGGTTGAGGCACATCCGGCGTCAAATAATAGGCGTCGGGAGAACTCTCTTCCGCCGTCGCAGCGCCGTCGTTATATGTATGAGACATCACCCCTGCCTTGGTTATCTCCTCTGTCCGGTTCGTCGTACCCGCAGTGACGGTCATGTAGGTATGCCCATCGTTAACCCCCTTGTCAGTGCTTCCAGCTTGTGGGAGCGTGTATGCATCGTTGTCCATCTCCAACTCAGTGTCATCCTTGGCATGTGATTTGGGGTTTCTTCTACAGCAGCAGAAAACAGAATTAAAGTAAGTAGTATTAGTTGTTATGACGTGATAATAAATTAGGGAAATGAACTTTAGTTGATACACATATAATGGGAACAATTAATTTGATTTATGTAATGATGAATGTAAATGTGTATAATTCTTCCATTGATAAGTTAAATTCTGATATTAAGGTACGGAGGCGACATGATTTAAATATTTCATTTTGAAAAAAACAAACAAACGATGAATTAAATTGGTATTAACTGAGAATCTTGTTTATATATAAGATGCAAATGTGAGCAATAGCCCACAAAATCATTATTGTAACTCTAGAGGGCAAATCAAATGGTCACTGCATGTAATAGAAGGTGATCATGTGCTCGGCCTTTAAAGGAATGAGTGAAGGAGATACATTGATAGCCTGTACAGTGTGAATCAACATTTTCGACATGCAATACTGATAATGAACAGCCTTTACTGACGTAGCTTCACACGGGGGAACATGCCCCCCCCCCCCATATGCCTCCCCCCCACAACTATTTGACAAAAGCAATTAAGCCATGAGGGCGACAAAAACTGTGAACAATTAACAAACAAAATAAGTTGCGCCTCCCCCCCAAAAAAAATATTAAAAAAAATAAATTAAAAAAAATAATAATAATAAATAAATAAAAAAAATAAAAAATAAAAAATCAGTCCGACCACGCAACGATATTACAATGCTTACCTGCGTTTACATAACATGATAAGACCATACACGGTGAGAACTGTAATTAACATGAAGAATGCTCCGCCAAATGCAGCTCCGACTGCTACGTATGCAACTGAAAATATTAATTTTCCATTTCCATAAAGTGTTATTTTTAGGGTATTTTTTTCGTTTTCTACGTTTTCTTCTTCTTCATTTCTTCCTGAACGCTCCCTTTTCCGATTTATTTGCCTTCTTCTTCATCATTGTTCATCATGTATGCGTTAATACCCTTTCTTTATCATTGTTGATTTCTAAATTATCGCTGTATTGTATAATCAAACATGTCAAAATCATAGTAGTGTATCAACAAACACACATGAATAGTAATAATGATATAATGTTTAACATTACTTACACATCGTGAGTCCACTGATAATTAGTTTTATTCAGAGACTTACCACGATGAATAACATTTTCGTTACGCTGAAATAATGTTTACTCGAAAGTTACGGTATGCAGCAACTCGCATCAAAAATGTAGATAGCGTAGGCTACTGTGTTATACAACTAACGGTACTTATTTAAATCATGTACTTGAACTCATTTAACTTATTTGTATTACAATTGGAAGAAAAAGGTCTTACCCGGCGGTGAGGAGCATTGGCAGAGGATCAAAGTGGTGACACTAGTCATTGTTTCAGTCGCTGATACAATAGTCGTGCTGGGTAGGGAAAAGGTCAGATTAGTCTGTGTTTCAGGCGTTGATGATACAATAGTCGAGGGAGCTGGGTTAGTTGGTGGAAGAACTATACAAATTCCAAGTAAAAACAGGGAAGCAATTAGCAATAATAGACCTAAATTACTATTCATTCAACATCGCTATATTAGATATACCGCCTTTATTTATCTATTAAAACAACTTTTTTTGCATACCGTCATCAAACGAAAATATTGGTACATTTTCTGTGAGAAGTACCATACTGATGTGTACTGACTTTGGAAGTTATAAATCGAAATCCCAATGGCAAAGGGTGAACCAAAACGGAAAGTGTAATATATGAACTAGAATAAGTGTAATGCCGCATTATTGAATTGGATTAAAAACTGTTATCTTCTACCAAAACTCGTTTCCATAACTATAGAAAATGAATTGCTGTTCTTTTAGTCACAATAGTTGTCATATTGAGCTACGCAATATTATTAATTCCCAAACTCATATCACTTCGTAATAGATTTCATAAAAAGAATGCTCGTTTTATAATCTTGAGAGAAAATCTTACCACAACATTGCTAGTCGACCAGCACTTGTTTCCCAAACTATAATGTTCCCATTTACAATGCTCATACTGTTGTCATCTTTATTAAACCCCGCAATAACATTTCGTTAAAGATGTCATTACAATAATTTTCATTTCACGATCTGAATAAAATCTTATTGACAAATTTACATTTAAACCTGAATAAACTTACGATTAAAGGCTGCGATGGACCCTTGTCCGCAGCAACTCTGGTAATTGTTTCCTGTACACGTATGATAACATCGGTCATCTCCCAGTTTGCCAAGTCGACTGTAGTCCGTGCCAGCAACTCCACACCAGCATTCCTCACCATACTCGACGCCAGCGAGGTCATAGCTAGCGTTCATGCAGAGTTCGATGCACCTGTCGATCGTCAGGTCAGGGTACGTACACGTGCTGATACTACATGGCTTGCCTGTAAGGACGCGATCGCTCGCATCGTCAATGTAGCAGCCCAAGTAGCTCTCATCTGCACATTATGTTCTGCAAATGTTATTTGATGTATGCTAATCAATAATGGTCGAGTACAAAGTCATTTCAGGTGTGAATCTTTATTCATGATGAACACGACAATGCTGCTCACACAGTCAGCCAAATGTAGAACACGTGTGTTGTCAATCTAATGCTTACAGTACACACTCAATAATCTAAGTATACGGACATCGATATCGACGATGTCCGATATCTACTAGTCTATAATATCAGACCTTAATACTATCAGCACACCTCCCTTTCTTTAAAGAAGGTTTCCTTTCTTTTTACACAATTATAATTCATGCATTTTTCTAAAACATTTTGTTTCTTTATCGCCTTTAAACTTTTACCAAATTAAGCATATTAAACAATCCAGCATCTTTATAATTGTGTCAGTTTCTATATTTCAATTTCCTTATCTTTAAAAACCTATTCATTCAATGCATGTTTTTAAACATTTACAAATACTTCATCATTATGACATATTTGACTCTAATCTTGTGAACTCTATAAATCAGTCCATCTGATGGTCTTCATCCAGACATCTGTGGAGAAAAAAACAATATTGTTAAACACAACAATTACAAATATGACATTTTAAACTGAATGCTTTTTTGTCATAATAAATGTAACTTTCACTTTCAATAATCAACAATCTTTTCAATGTTTCATTTTAAGAGTCTTTGTCAATTATTCATTTCAAGAGTCTCATTTCAATAGTCCTTTTAAAATCTTCTCCATGTTTCTTTTTAAAGTCCAAACATGGAACATGCATCTTTTTTGTAATGTCTATGTTCTTTAAGTTCTGTTTATCCTAAATCTTAAAAATCCAAGCGCTCTGGAGGCTTGACGGGTCGTCCACTCCTGGTGGTCCTGTATGATGACGCTGGTGGTCCTGGCGACGCTGGTCGATCACCTCGTCGTGCGTGGTTGTCGTCATCGTTGACTGCGACGTCCTCGGATTCGCTGTCCGTCTGCGCTGCAATGATTCCCTCATCTCTGCGTTGTGGCGCCGGTCGAATATGACGTCGATTTCGTCGTCGAATCTCGCCGTTGTCGAGCTGTACCAAATATGAACGATTTGGCAGCCTGGTCCTGATGACCCCGTGTTGTGACCAACGATTGTTCTGCATGTCTTTCAGTCTGACATGATCTCCTACGCTGAACTCTGGTAGGTCTCGAGCGTGTTGGTCATAGTGTCTCTTTTGTTTTGCTTTCTGCCCTTCCTTCCTTTCCCTCACCGTTTGAGGATCGACGTGCTGGGGATCATTGTCCCTCATGGGCAGGTTCTGCTGTTTTAGCTTGTACCTCAGGCACGAATGGCAATCTTGCACCATTTCCGCAACGTCTTGATTGATTCTGGGCCAATACAAGACAACTCTTGCACGCCTCTTGCACTTTTCAATGCCCTGGTGACCCTCATGGATCTGACTCAGCATCTGATGCCTCATCGATGCTGGTACAACAATCTTGTTGCCTTTGAGTATCAAGCCTTGAGCTTCAGATAGCTCACTTCTGATGTTCCAGTACTCTCTGATAGCTACTGGACACTGCTGTTTTGATTCAGGCCAGCCATCTTTGATGACTCCTAACAGCTGCTGTAGTGTCTTGTCTTTCTTTGTTTCTTCAACAAACTGTTTCCGTCTGTTGGATGACACTTTCCTACATGCGTGTTCAATGGGTCTTTCATCCTTGTTTAGTGTGATGTGATGCTTGTCTGGCACACATCCTTGCCCTTGAAACACGTCTTGGTAATCGTCGACCACATGTCGCGATTCTGTCTTGACATTCAAGACTCTTTTTACAAGCTGTAGCGCATCACATGCTTGTAGTCCTAGCAATGGTTGTCTTTCTCCTGGAGTCACTAGAAAGTCCATAGTGTGAGTTGAACCTTTGTACTGAACCTGTACAAAACAACGTCCCTTGACCGGGATGGTTACTCCGCTGTACCCTGTCAACCTCACACGCGCCGGATGCAACTTTGGTTTTGGTTTCAAACTCTGATACACTGATTCCGGAACTAGATTTGTCTGTGCGCCAGTATCCAACTTGAATTCTACTGGTTTACCATTGACAATCACTTTGACCTTCCACTCATCACTTGATTTCTCTGCCTCTACGACATCAACATAGAAATCATCTTCGACCTCCAGATTCTGCAACTCATTGATTACTCTGTCAACCGGTGTTCTACAACACTTTGCGAAGTGATTATTCCTACCACATTTCCTGCAAACTTGACCTTGAGCCGGACATCCATTCGAACCATGGAAATTTCCACATCTACCACACGTACCCTTCGAGTTCTGTTTTGGCCTTGAATTCTGACCCTGACGTGGCCTACGAACTTCACCTTGCCTGAAACTCTGCTGAGACCAGGAAGAGAACCTTTTCTTACTTCCTAGAGCATCGACGGAGACCTTATCCTTGGAACTCAACTCATTGGCTTGAGCTCGAGTAGTTTCAGCAGCACGACATAGCTGCAATGTCTTATCGAGTGTTAACGCATCTTGCCTCAATAGACGTTCACGGACCCCATTATCCAGCATTCCGCAGATAATTCTATCCTGAATCAAACTGTTTGTCAAATCTCCGAACTCACACGACTGTGCGCGATGTCTCAACTCTGTAGCATACTGATCAATCGTTTCACTTTCACACTGTGACCTCGTGAAGAATCTATGTCTTTCATACGTCACATTGCGTTTTGGCATGCAATATTTCTCAAACTGCTCAATGACTTTCTCAAGTTTCATCTCATCACCCTCTTCGGCGAACACAAACGTATTGTAGATGTCTAGGGCGCCATCCCCAACGACATGAAGAAACATAGAAGTCTGGCATTTATCATCCTTTTGCGACATTCCACTAGCAACATTGAACAAATCAAACCTCTGCTTGAAACGCTTCCAATTCTCTGCTAGATTTCCACTCAAATCCAATGAATCTGGTTGGCTAAGACTAGTCGCCATTTTATCAATTTCACTCTTTCACCCTCTCAGAACAATGCTTTAATAACTTATTTTACTGTTGCGGTACTTTAAAACCCAGTCAAAATAACGATACAAGCAATTTCATTAAACTTAGTATGTCCTATGCACAATAACATTCCACACTCTCAGTCCGAGACATGTTATGTATGTATTGTCATAGACACCGTGTATAAGTGGTTTAGTGTATTGATTGTATGTAGCGGTTCCGTACCCTACGTGTTACGAGTATTGCATGCGAAAAAACTGAAACGTCTTCACCTTATTTTCGGGTTCAAACTTCACTTTCTCCTCCTCAGATCGCTTCATTGTCCAAGGCAGGCCCACTTCTTAACACCATGCAGGGTTCTGTGGTATGCTAATCAATAATGGTCGAGTACAAAGTCATTTCAGGTGTGAATCTTTATTCATGATGAACACGACAATGCTGCTCACACAGTCAGCCAAATGTAGAACACGTGTGTTGTCAATCTAATGCTTACAGTACACACTCAATAATCTAAGTATACGGACATCGATATCGACGATGTCCGATATCTACTAGTCTATAATATCAGACCTTAATACTATCAGCACAGTTCCAGTATAAATGAAATTATTTACATTAAATGTCTTTTTTTGTTTACATCGCAAGATGTAATGTTGTATGATGAATATTACACGAGCACACAGTTGTTAATGGTCATTTGCAGCTCTGCATGCTCGAAATTGGAAGTGTTTGTTTTAAAGTCATATTCAGAGTAAGATAAACAGGGGCAGATCTAGCTTTTTACTAAGGGGGGTTTGACCCCATGACGATGCTTCCATGAGCCGCGAGGGGCGATTTTTTTGGCTATTTTGAACCCCCGTAAGTGATGTTTTCCACATCACATTTTCACTTGGCAGCCCAAGGGGGGGGGGGGGGGGGGGGGGGGGGGTTAAACCCCCTAACCCCCCCCCCCCCCCCGTAGATCCGCCACTGATACAGATCTTCTATATTGCAAGTTTGAATTCCCCGTACAGTATTTATGTCAATCCATAAATTGTACATATTTTTACATAATCATTTATTCATATTTGATAAACATATTATCTGATTAAAGGTAATGGTGAGTATTGGTACCCAGGTAGCAAGCCAACGTTGGTCCAACGTTGGACCAACGTTGTCCAATTTTTTCGGCAACGTTGGTCCAACGTTGTCCGGCAACGTTGGACCAACGTTGCTTGCGTACGCCCAAACAACGCTGCTCCAACGTTGGCGAAAACAAAATACCAACGTTGGATCAACGATGGTCCATCGTTGGAAAGTTGTCATTTGTCAACGTTGGACCAACGCTTTTCCAACGTTGATCCAAGGTTGGTATTTTGTATTCGCCAACGTTGGAGCAGCGTTGGTTGGGCGTACGCAAACGTTGATCCAACGTCAAAGCAACATGTGTCCAACAAGCATCCACCATATTTCCAACAAGCATCCAACATGTCTCCAACACTCATCCAACAAGCATCCAACATGTCTCCAACAAGCATCCAACATGTCTCCAACAAGCATCCAACGTTGGTCCAGCGTAATTCACCAACATTTCTCCAACGTTGGTCCAACGTTGATCCAACGTTGGTCCAACGTTGATCCAACGTTGGTCCAACATTGGACCAACGTCTCACCGTACTAAAAAAATTAAATTAATATTCATATGACACGCCTATTGGTGATATCTAGAACATCCTATCCTAGCTTTCCCTTTACCTAAGACTAACCCTAACCCTATTCCTATTCCTATTCCTATCCATATAGTCCTATTCCTATTCCTACACTCACTACATCTACATCATCCACTCAGCTTTATATAACCTAGCTTCTGTGTTAATATTTGTTTGATGGTTGGTATTTCGATAAAGTTGAATGTTTGGATAAAGTTTTAAGAATTTACACAAATACATCATGGAAACAAACCTTTAGAATGTTTTTGTAGATAAATAACTTACATATATTTCAAATAATGAGTAAATAATAACATTGGATTCATTCTGAACAATCAAATAACATGATTATTAATGCTTTTTGCAGTCAATGATAACCACTCATGAATATTCATGAATAATAACCAACGTTCATCCAACGTTGAACCAACGTTGATCCAACGATGGCATACATCCTGCTTTCAGCAGCTAATTTTAAATCCTTTTATTATGCAAGGGGGTTTTGACCACCTGTGCTACGAGTAAAAAAAATTACCTTTTCTAACATAACAGCTACATGTAGTGAACAACAGATGTGAAATGTTGGATTCTCGTTGGATTAACGAACGTTTCACTGTGGGTTACCGATGTCGATCCAACGTTGCTCTAACGAGATTGTCCAACCTCCATTTCACTTTGAGTTACCGATGTTGATCCATCGTTGGTGTTGTAATATAATACAAGTAGGCGAAATGCCATGTGTAACTCTGGCATAACAATAATAAATACTGGTAAATTACAAACTTGAGTGTCAGGGTAGACTACCCGACACCCAGAAGATGGAACCAGGGGATTATTCTGCCCCTTTCGTACGGTTGTCATCCCCTATGTAAGACCGACATTTACCTTATGCAAAATGGTTTAACGTGCTAGTGCCAGGGTGGACTACCCAACGCCTAGATGATACCAAGGGATTATTCTGCCCTAAATGGTATTCATCTCTATCACAAATCTAATCTATCCGGGGGTCTGAGAGTAGACGTCGAAGTGGGTAGCGCCTGTCACGTTCTTGCGAGGGCGGCTTCAGATCACTCCAGCACGCTTCTGGGAACTCCGTTTCCTCGTTTACTGGAACATGGATGTTACCTTCAGGTGCGCGACGCTTCTTTAGATGATGTCTGTTCCGGCGATACCGCCCACCTTTCTCACTCTGGATGTGGTACGAGCGGTGCGTTGAATCTTGAGTTGTCACTACGCCAGGTTTCCATTCTTTTCCCACTTGGTAGTACACACGTTCTCCAGACTTCAACACCGGCAGCGACTTGGCACCCTGATCATAGTATCGCTTCTGCCTCTTCTGGAGCTCTTTCTTCCTACTAGCTATGCACCGTTGATAACGAACAGTACAGTTCTCAATAAAGCGTTTTCTGGATGGTATATCCGGTCACACATCAACCGTGAAGCTCGCCTCCCAAAATGGATTCAAATTAGCATTTCTACAACACAGGTCATGGCGAATCGAATCAGACATAGTCACTTTCACTTCAGACACCATGTTGTAATATAATACAAGTAGGCACACGAGTATAGTTGAAAGCTTACTTTATTAACTGCTTGTAGATCGATGGCCCAACTCATACATGGTCTCTTGACACCCGATAATATACATATCGATCCTATATGGTAATTCACCGGGGATGGCGCACTTCTATTTATGATTGTAATTCTACTTGAGTCCGCTCATTACTGTTGGTCTAACGAGATTGTCCAACGTCTTTTTCACTGCGAATTACCGATGTTGATCCAACGTTGGTCCAACGAGATTGTCCAACGTCTTTTTCACTGCGAGGTACCGATGTTGATCCAACGTTGGTCCAACAAGATTGTCCAACGTCTTTTTCACTGCGAGTTACCGATGTTGGTCCAGCGTTGCTCCAACGAGATTGTCCAACGTCAATTTCACTGCGAGTTTATACCGATGTTGGTCCACCGTTGGTCCAACGAGATTGTCCAACGTCCATTTCACTGCGAGTTACCGATGTTGGTCCAACGTTGGTCCAACGAGATTGTCCAACGTCTTCCTCACTGCGAGTTACCGATGTTGATCCAACGTTGGTCTAACAAGATTGTACAACGTCCATTTCACTGCGAATTACCGATGTTGGTCCAACGTTGGGCTAACGAGATTGTCCAACGTCTTTTTCACTGCGAGTTACTGATGTTGGTCCAACGTTGGTCCAACGAGATTGTCCAACGTCTTTTTCACTGCGAGTTACCGATGTTGATCTAACGTTGGTCCAACGAGATTGTCCAACGACTATTTCACTGCAAGTTACCGATGTTGGTGCAACGTTGGTCCAACGAGATTGTCCAACGTCCATTTCACTGCGAGTTACCGATGTTGGTCCAACGTTGGTCCAACGTTGGTCCAACAAGATTGTCCGACGTCTTTTTCACTGCGAGTTACCGATGTTGGTCCAACGTTGGTCCAACAAGATTGTCCAACGTCCATTTCACTGCGAGTTACCGATGTTGGTCCAACGTTGGTCCAACGAGATTGTCCGACGTCTTTTTCACTGCGAGTTACCGATGTTGGTCCAACGTTGGTCCAACAAGATTGTCCAACGTCCATTTCACTGCGAGTTACCGATGTTGGTCCAATGTTGGTCCAACGAGATTGTCCAACGTCTTTTTCACTGCGAGTTACCGATGTTGGTCCAACGTTGGTCCAACGAGATTGTCCAACGTCTTTTTCACTGCGAGTTACCGATGTTGATCCAACGTTGGTCCAACAAGATTGTCCAACGTCCATTTCACTGCGAGTTACCGATGTTGGTCCAATGTTGGTCCAACAAGACTGTCCAACGTCTTTTTCACTGCGAGTTACCGATGTTGGTCCAACGTTGGTCCAACGAGATTGTCCAACGTCTTTTTCACTGCGAGTTACCGATGTTGATCCAACGTTAGTCCAACGAAATTGTCCAACGTCTATTTCACTGCGAGTTAACGATGTTGATCCAACGTTGGTCCAACGAGATTGTCCAACGTACATTTCACTGCGAGTTACCGATGTTGGTCCAACGTTGGTCCAACGAGATTGTCCAACTTCTTTTTCACTGCGAGTTACCGATGTTGGTCCAACGTTGATCCAACGAGATTGTCCAACGTCCAACGGGTTCCAACGAGTTTGCAAGTTTCCGACGTTGGTCCAACGTTGGCTTGCTACCTGGGTAATTTCCAAAGTGCCCCCCAAAATTAATTGTAACGGATTTGGTTGATTTCAATTTCAAATGAAAGATCATCGAAAAAAACATGGGAAATAATAATAATTCCCTTTCAAATGTTTTCATTGTTGTGAAATTTGCTTTCAAAATATGATATAAAAGGATTGACGCCCGGTATCACTTTTTAGAGAACGCTAGCGCCAGGCCCTAACGTTCTAGGTGCTAAAATAGATATGTTTGTGCACGCTAATTGTGCTCAAACTCTTACATATGATACGGTACTTACCACCAATTCACTCTCCAATATGTGATCCAACTATAGGGTGGATTAAAATTATGATTTTCCCCTCCATTCCGCAAAAAATCAGTGATATTATGCGCATCATGGACTTCTATCCGTGTGTTAGAAAGACGAACGAACGGGGATTGCGGTTACACATGAATATGCACGGTACTATACTATACATGTATTACCGTACCGCGCACTGCAGTCCCGTATTAGGACCTAGAACGCTATCGCTTCGCGCTAGAGTTAATTTGACACTTGAGATGTAACGGCTATTTTTGAATGATAACAGAGGTTTTACTTTGTCGTTTGTAATTGTGCATACTTTTCGAGCATGGTGAAGTAATAACTATTAGTTTGTACCGTAATCGTGCAGGTTTTGGTTACTAAAGTTAAGTTTGACCAATACTCACCATTATCTTTAAATATATGCCTAATTACATTATTCACCAAATCAACACGAGGCGTCCTCACAACTGCATGTTCAATCAAAGATATTATCATCATACAACATATGATAAAATTATATATGTTCATTATGTTTAACTGATCTCCTCCGTGCTAATTCAGAAAACTATGAACTGAATTCACATTTTATAAAACTCTCAACTTAAATACATGTATAAACATACCATAACATAGCACTGCGCCCACAGTAGAACCTGATGAACATCCAAATCTGTATGAGCAGGAACTAATGTTATGGCCACCTGAAATGCAAGAGTAAACAAATACATGTATGTTGATACAATCAATAATTTGTATATAGTAATTTAGGTTTTCCCGTCCATTAAAAAAAATAATCAATTTAAGAGGATGTCGTCAAGGTGACCCTCTGTCTCCATACATTTTTCTTTTGTGCAGAAATACTAAGTATAATGGTAAGAAAATGTGATGGTATTAAGGGGATAAAAATAGCTAATGTTCAGCACAAAATCATTCAGTATGCTGATGATACTCTAATTACTTTAGATGGTACAGAAGATGATTTGAAGAAAACGATAGAAATTTTAAATACTTTTGAAGCTGCATCAGGATTGAGAATAAATAAGCACAAAACTAAAGTTATATGGATAGGGAGATATAAAGAAAGGAAGGATTCTTTGTGTATAGAAGAAAATTTAGATTGGGTTTTTGATGGTTATTTTAGATATTTAGGCATCGATTTTTCGGGTGACTTGCATGATATGGTTGATCATAATTTGTATGCACAAATTACACATATTAACTCTCAAATGACTCTCTGGTTAAAAAGATCGTTAACAGTGTTTGGTAGAAAAATAGTTGTAAAATCGTTATTAGTATCAAAGTTAAATTATTTATTTGTATCATTACCGAACCCCTCTGATGAAATTATGAAAATATTACAAAAGTCATTTTTTGAATTTATTTGGAATCATAAACCTGTCAAAATTAGTAGGAAACAAATAATACAACCCTATCATTTGGGAGGAGCCAAAATGATAGATATATACTCACATGTTCATTCATTGAAAATATCATGGATGAGAAGATACTTTTTTGGTAATATAGATTCTTTTATTGATAATTTAATGTATACATTTATGCCTGAATATTGTCAGTTTAACTCTTCTTTTGGTGACGTTCACTTTTTAAGATTGTCAATAGTTGCAACTAACCCGTTTTGGAAAAATGTTTATTTGGCTTACAGTATTTTACAGTCTAAAAGTTATCGCGATATCTCTTGTCAGCCTCTATGGTTTAATAGTCATATTCAGGTGAATAACGTGTGTGTATTTAATGGGTCTTGGTATGAAAAGGGTATAATATGTATTAATGATTTGTTAGATGAAGATGGTACTTTTTTGTGACTTAATAAATTTAAATTGAAATACCAAATTACAGTAAATTTTTTGCAATATTTTGGTCTATGTGCAGCTATTAAATCTGGTTTTGATAACCGTTGTGGTATTTTTGTGATAATGGAACAGCCTTTAAGATTAGATTTAATATTCCTTATCTGTCGATTTCGAAAAGGCTGCTCGCATATATATGCTTTATTATTACAACTAAAAAGGGAAGAATGTAAAAGCTTTACAAAATGGAAAATGTTTTTTGACATTGATG
>JBAMJV010003555.1:0-76553 GCA_037951105.1 Echinarachnius parma
CATCAGTACAAATTGTGATAACTCGAAAACAAACACATTTTTAGTACCCTAATTAGGGTTGACCTTTCATAACAATCCTATCTAGCTGTGTGCTTTGTTAATTTAATAAGTCTGGGTATTTTGGGGTCCAGTACTGAACAGATTAACAATTGTAGTAATAATATAAAACTTGAGATATCAAGGTTACATCAGTTCAAATTGTGATAACTCGAAAACAAACACATTTTTAGTACCCTAATTATGGTTGACCTTTCATAACAATCCTATCTAGCTGTGTGCTTTGTTAATTTAATAAGTCTGGGTATTTTGGGGACCATCCTGAACAGATTAACAATTGTAGTAATAATATAAAACTTTTGAGTTAAATCAAGGTTACATCAGTTCAAATTGTGATAACTCAAAAACAAACACATTTTTTTAGTACCCTAATTATGGTTGACGTTTCATAACGATCCTGTCTAGCTGTGTGCTTTGTTAATTTAATTCAGGTCAAATGACGATTAACAATTCCTTTTAGGATTTTGTAAAAGCAAGGTCCAAACTTTATGGACTCAATCATTGTGGACTTCATTGTGGACTTCTTCTTTCCAAATTAATGGAACCTAGCAGCATTATCGAAATCCACAAAACTTAATAAAGAAATCTAGCGGTTCTCACATACCTGGTTGTATTTGTATTACCAATAGAAGCTTAGAAGATCATGTTTTGGTATTCCAAATCCTCTTTCTTTTAAAAGATTATACATGTATGATATAAATGTTAAAATCTGAAATTCTCTGGTGGAGAATTTGAACTGTGTACAAAGTCAGTGCAATGAGTTTAATAGCAAATATCACTTTTCATAATTTATGCTAATTACTCGGTCATATGACATTCATTGATCATGGAATTTTCACACATCTCTCAGTGGACATATCATATTTTTTGTAATACAAATTTTTATAATTAACCCCTTAGTCAGTTTTTGTCAACATATGAACAAAGTTACTAGACTCGTTCAATCTGTTCCCTTGAAAAATAACACCAAAATTTGGGTGGGGGTTTATGGAAAATGTATGATATATGTGAAATCTTTTTTGTCTCATTGTTTTAAATCTTTCTCTCTTATTTCTCTTTTATTTTATAAGTTGCAATTACAAGATCTTGATTGAGTGTGTTGACATAATCAGCCAAATGCACAAATATTTGCACATTGTAAGATCTTTTAAAGTTATAACAATTTCGACAAATTATGAAATCAATAATTGCTCATTTTGATGTACTATTAACCAATTTAAGTATTGTTCCAGTATACATGTGTTGACATAGGCAGCAAATGGGCAAATATTTACACAGTGGACAACTTTTTAGAAGTTGGAGCAAGTTCTCCAAACATACATGTACAAAATCAATAATTGGTAGTTTTATTGCACTTTTAGCCAAAATGATGTCAGTTATTTGTTTTTCTGTTACAAGCTACTTTTGAACTATTGAACTAGGATATATTGACAAAGGGAGCAAAATAATTCACAAATATTTATACGGTGTAAGAATTTTAGGAAGTACTTATTTATGCAATTAATCATGTCATGTCAAATTCAAAATCAGGAATGATGTACCTCATAGTTTTTTCATACTATTGAACCAGCTACTGTATGGTGCATAGGCAGCAAATAGTGATTATTTTATTTGCAAGTGTTTTATAACAATTTTAGGAAGAACTCGTAAATTTATGAAATCAATAAATGCTCATTTTAATATAAACTACCAAGTGTAAATATCATGTAAAAGAAGAAGAATTATGGAGCTAAAAGCAGCGTAAAAAATTCAAAAAAATTCACGAGGGCTATTTTTAAACTTTAGAGAGAAAAATTGCCCCGTGAAAATGTTCACGAGGGCTATTTTTCGTGCTCACAGGGGCTATTCTTGTCTTTTATTTGAATCGGACATTGTAATTTGATTAAAAACATCCCATCCTAACTAAAATGGGACAAAGACAGCGAGGGCAATTTTGTTCAACATCTTCTTTTTTTCGGCCCCGTGCTTTGGCTCACGGGGGCGATTTCAAACAATTGGGGGGCAAATCGCCCTTTGCCCTTGTGTATTTTTTACGCTGACTCAAAGTAAACTATTGAACCTCTGTAAGTTGTCAAAACCAGCAAATGTTTACACAGCACAAGAAATTTAGGAAGCACTCTTTTATACAAAAATCAATAATTTCTCATTTTAATGTGTTTGTAATCCAATTTAAATATCTGGGAATAATACACACACACAAAAAAACATGTGTAGAGAGCTTCTTTTCAAACTATTGACATAGGCAGCAAGTAGTGCCTATTTGCACAGTGTAACTATTTTAGTAGTTTGACCAAGTTCTCAAAGCGTCTGCATGGTCAAAGGGACTGTTAAACAGGGCTTAAGTGCATGGTCAACATATTGTTTGTATTCAGACCCCAGCTGTTTACCCAGACTAAATTACCTAACTATAATGCTATTTTGGTTCTGTCCAAAAAACAGTCCACCTGTCGCCAAAAATGGGTGGTTATAGGTCAAACCACTTCAATCCAATCTATTAAAGGCCCAGTCCCATACTGACGATTTTCACGGTGACTCGCAACAACTCGCAACGATTTACTAGAACGATTTACTAGAACGAATCGACTCGATTTAGCCACGGTTTTGAATACCTATTCATCAGGGGGGATGAATGAATAGATCATCCCCCCCAGTTGAACGGGTATCAATGACAGATCTACGCCCATGGTTTTGGGGAAGAACCTGATACGATGTAATACGATGCAACACGACCTAATCGTTGCGATTCGCCGTGAAAATTGTCAGTATGGGACTGGGCCTTTAGCCAAGCTTCCACACTAACCTATTTTCTCTACTAGCCTATTCGGGCAAGTGAAATCATTGATGTTCAGATTTGACTTACCCAAACATAAAATTTACTTGCCCGCTTACTTCTAGATGAGATTTGAAATTACATTCTACTCTCACAGTTTAAGAGAAATTTAAGTTGCCCGATTGGGCAAGCAAACTAGACCTAAATTATGAAATTTTACTTGCCCGACTTCAATTTTTACTTGCCCCGGACAAGCGGGCGGGCAAGTGCTAGTGTTAAGCCCTGCTTTAACAATCACCTGCCTAGATCAATAATTGGCCACTGAAAGTAAGCCCCAGCAGAGAAATCTGTGATTGTAGAACCTGGTTATAATGGCCACCTGTTCACAAAGGCCAATTGTTTTGTTTCTATTGGAATAGTTATTATTAAAAGGTTTGACTGTAATACTGAGTTACCTACCTGTTACTGTTTGAGATTTTTTATTTCGGTATGAAATTCTTTTACCCAAAGATATCAGCCCTTGCAGGATTCATTAATTACCTACTTGAAATATAATTTTCATTATTATGCATTGACATCTTTGCCTTAGCAAATTTGTCCTCATTGACTACGGGAACCGGGTGGGTTGTGTACAAAGTCTATGGGAATTTCACAAACTCAAAAGGAGCGGGTTAATACTCATGTTTAAAAATGAATTCAAATCCAGAGTGGTATTTGAATGGAGGCAGGTACGTTACAGGTTGGGGAAATTAACCACTTAAAATCAAATTGTTATTTTCCCCCCCTGTTTGAAATGTAAATGATCCTGCAAGCTAGAAAGGCCCAGGAATGCATCTAGAGCGAAATTTACATTTTAACGCATGATTTGCAAACACCGGAGACATTTGATCTAAAACCGAGGCTATAATTACAAATTCCTCAGTTGTCAAGCTCTCAGTAAAGCCCTGGTCACAACCCACCGTGCGTGTTTTTAGTCCGTACGGTTTTTGGGGAGGCCACGGCAGCCACGTTTTTCTGAAAACGTAGGGAGGGAGTGGCAAAGGCAGGGAGGGAGTACCGGCAACGCACGTCACACGCACGGTGTAAGTACGTGGCCCGCACGCCACGCCTGGCCGTGAGCGGTTGCGTGCATCGTACGTTGCGCACGTGGTAAGTGCGTTGTACGTGCTTACAACGTGCTTACAACGTGCTTACAACGTACGGTCTCCGTGCGGTTGCCACGTTATCGTACGGAGGCCGTACTTACACGTGCTGCTCACGTACGGTGTCCTTACTCACTAAGTGCGTGCAAGTGCGAACAACCTTTTCTGCTCATATTATACTGCAGAAATCAGTGCGCACAACGTGCGTTGTAAGTGCGGAGCACGTGCTTACTCGGTACGGTCCACGTGAGTTCTGCGTCCTCATTGGACAGTTGAACTGGGGAAGTGCCGAGTAAGCACGGACCACGCACTTATCACGTGCGCAGCACGCACGTGCGCTCATTGGCTGTAGAACGCAGCGAAAACGCAGCGAACGCAGCGAAAGTTCCTCGTGCACTAAAAGTGCTACGTCGTGTCTGCGTGCTCCCAAATCCGTACTGAGTCGGTACTGAGTCGGTACTCACCACGTACGGATACCCAAATTTTGCCCACGTTTTTGCAAGTAGACAGCACGCACGGGGCACGCACTTGCAAGTACGGCGGGTTGTGACCACCGCTTTAAAGAAAGAAAAAAAGTAAACAAATTTGTAGGAACTACTGTATAAATTTCCTTCTTTTGAACTATTTGTTTGTTCAATCCTTGTAATCTCTCGGTAAACGTTGATATTTGCTGCCTGGCTTTTGTCGCGGACAGATCTTTTTTGTAGAAGGTGCCATCCATACCTGTTACACTGTGAGATTTGCAAACACACATGATATGGAGAGAGCAAGGATGGCGTTAAGTCACTTTTTGAACTTTTGAGATAATCACATTCAAAGTTTGAAAGCCATGTAGAAACTGAATGGTGCTCTCTTTTTTATTACATGAATATTTCAAAAATTCAATAAATTATTATCTTTAAAATGTTGTTTCCCATATTAAACAGAGATTCAAATCTACAAGATGGTATGTGAAACTTAATTTAGCCCAAAATCGACTTAATGCCCTTCTCCCTCTCACCCGACGATGACATCTTCATGTATGTTTAGACTAGTGTGGTAAGTTTTGTAACTCTTTTGTGAAGTTATTTTTTCACTCCCACACCTTGGTTTTTAAAAAAGAGGAAAACTTGTGCTAAAAGATAAAACAGCAACGACATGTGCGCTTTCATCATGATAGGTCTCATTGTAGAGAGTGGCATCTGTGTATTATCGTGACTATTGTTGGATGTTTCTTTTTTCGTAAGGGGCAAATTTCTTGCTTGCTATAACTTGAAAGGGCACTCTTTGTCTCTCCTCAATCTAACATCTAAAACTCACGTTTTTTGAGCAACCCTACCAAATATTTTAATCAACCATATATACTGTACAAACAAACCTGTCTTAGCGGCCACCTGTCTATAGCAGCCAACCGTCTTATTATTGCCATACAAAATGATCCTCTGTAGAGGAAAATATTGTTATGGAACCTGTCTACAGTGGCTTGTTTTCTTTAGGGTATCACAATTTAAAAACGGGTTTGAACGTCCATGTATACATGTTTTTGATTGTCACATTAGGACGTAGACAAGATAACGCACAATCTGTGACCATGGCTCACATTGATTTTTTCTTCTCAGGGTTAAATTTCACAAAAGGAAAGTCCTTCACATTGCATAGATGCTGCATATTAAAGCCAAATAACGGTATTGGAAAAGTTACAGAAAATATCTTAATTGGCCTAACTAATTGATTAGTATTGTTGAAAAAGTATAAAAAAAGGGCTTGTGTGAAAAAATCTGAACCAAGTAGAATCGTTAAATGCAGAAATATCAGTTGAAACTTTTATGTATGCCCCTGACATTGGGCATAAATTCACTGCCAGCTTGGCCCGTCTTCGCCGGCCATATCTATATGCTCTTTTTTGTCCAAATCTTTACACTAACAGATAAGTTATAATGATATTTTCTTTCACACGGTTGGTGATAAAAGCATATTTTTCATTTTTTGTGTGTGGGGTGTTTCCCAGTAATGATATTTGGCTTTGAAGATGGTCTGTCAATTGTGGGGATGCTACACTCTGGTTAGCCATTTTGAACTAGGCTCCTGTGCTCGCACTGCGTAACACTGTGCACAAGGCTCTAGCAAGATGGCACCTATGTGCACTAAAAGATATTTTCAAGTCCCTATCTTTTCTAGACTAGCTCTTAAATTGTATTTTCTTTCATAATTTAGAACAATAATCTCGCAATTTTTAAATTTTGGCTTGCAAATGGTAGAAAGTATTGTATTTACTTTCATATAAGACGGTAATCTCGCAACTTTTGAATTTCGGCTTGCAAAAGGTAGACAGTATTGTACTTACTTTCATACAAGACAATAATCTCGCAACTGTTGAATTTTGGCTTGCAAAAGGTGGACAGTATTGTATTTTCTTTCATATTAAAGACAATAATCTCGCAAACTTTCAAATTTTGCCTTGCAAAAGGCGGACAGTACCTTTAACATGTGCCCTAGCTGTGAGCCCTAAATATAGCTCGTATAGACTCTGCTTATTACCATGGCGACGCCATGTACGCAAAGGAAAGTCCAATCCCTCTTTTGTCCCTTTCTCTGATAGGTGGAATTGTTTCACCTCGAATTGACGCTTGTATTGCATCTTTCTGTGGGTGGCATAATCAATAATGACCTTTATTTGACTGTTTCGATCACCACACCTGAATATCTACTAATGAGTTTTCTTTACACATAAAATAGATTTTCTTTCTTTTTTGGTATAATTCAACATTTTCTAAAGCGTGAAATTGTTTCACCTCAAATTGACTCTGGTCCTGCATCTCTCTGTGCTATAATCAATAAATGACCTTAATTTGACTGTCATGATCACCTATCATGAATATCCACTGATGAGTTTTCTTTATATACATAATTCAGATTTTTAATTTGATTTTGAAGTAATTAAGTTGATTTTGAAAATACATGAAATTGTATCACCTCAAATTGACTCAGATTGTCTTGCGTCTGTCCGTGCCATAATCAATAATGACCGTTATTTGACTGTTTAGATCATCGTCATGAATATCCACTAATGAACTTTATACATACTTCAGATATTTTTCGGTTTGAATTTTGGTATATAATTAAGATTTGTTCAAATACATTCAATTGTTTCACCTCGAATTGACTCTTGTCTTGCATCTGTCTGTGCCATAATCAATAAATTAGGACCTTTATTTGACTGCTTCGATCACCACACCTGAATTGATTTTTCTTTATACATAGTTCATATTTTTTTCTATCATTCAAGTGGTTCATTTGGAAGTTAATTAGAGCCTACATATGCCAGTAGCCTAGGTTTCATATTTTCTGTGTCACAATCGATAACAGATTACTTGTCATTCTTCATATTAGAACATTTTTCCGATGAGAAATTAACTTCTTTTTTTTGACAATTCAAATGCTCTTCCTCATTGTACGTACATGTATGTGCCATGAAAGGGTGCCAATTTGAAGGTTGATTAAAGGGTACCACCACCCAAAAATAATATTCTTATTATAGAAAGGTAACATCTTTAGTATTCCATTCCTTCAACAAGTTCACAAATATATGTTTTCAGAAAAAAATATATAATTGGAAAACGCATCAACATTCTCAACCATGTGTTCATGCGGTCTGAATTGCGTAGACTATATGCGTGCAGAGCCAGAGCGCTCTGTGCAGAGCGAACGAATCATCCGGGATTCTATTGACGTACGCGTGAAAGCATTGACGCACTCGCAAGTGCTTGGCCCGTGTGGAACCAGGAAATAGCAGTGGTTCCGTAAGTGGTGGAAATTAATTGCTTTGTTTATGAATTACGCAACCTTTTGAAAAATGTTGGGTATCTATTTGATATCACAAAACGGTACCAAAACATATAATAATGTGTTGTCCTTTGCCTGGTGGTCCCCTTTAATGCTCTATATATTTTACTCACAATCGATGACCGATTCCTTGCCATTCTTCATATTAGAACATTTTTCCGATGAGAAATTAACTTTTTCCCCCCCGACAATTAAAATGTTCTTCCTCGTTGTACGTACATGTATGTGCCATGAAAGGGTGCCAATTTGAAGGTTGATTAATGCTCTATATATTTTACTCACAATCGATGACCGATTCCTTGCCATTCTTGATATGTCAGAACATTTTCCGATGAGAAATTAACTTAATTTTTCGACAATTAAAATGTTCTTTCTCGGTGTACGGATGTGCGATGAAAGGGTGCCAATTTGGAGGTGGATTCATGCGCTAAATTTTCTCTCAAACTTTCTGTGTCACAATCAATGAAAAAATCCTTGACATCTACAATCCTTTCAGAGCATTTTCTAATGAGGAAACAAATTTTTCATCATAATTTTGAACTCACCTTCGTCATTGTATGGGCAATGCTTCTACAACGAAATAGCATCATTTCTTTGTAAAGTTTCCAAATGCCTGTCACAGTCAATGATCAAATCCTCAATATATTTCTTTCTACACCTGACTTTTTTTCTTCTTCTAATGAGAAGCTCGATAAATGTTCAACCTATATGCGTGACATGAGCATTAACCTGTGAGCGATTGATCCTAGAAGAATTGGAATCAAACTTAATTAACCATGTTTCCATACATGTTAAAAGTCATCATTGATGTACATTTCCTAGGTCAATATTGCAAAGAAGAACACAAAATCAGCATTTATGAATGAATACATTTTTTCCCTCTTTATTTCAAAAACATTTTCTGTGCAGGCCTGCTCAAAATCATTATCGTCAGTTTGAGTTCTGATTTTTTTTTCTGTTACCTCTCTGATAACTGTCATGAGTAGAAAAAACATTTTATGACTTTATATCGAGATTGATGAATGGGTCATTAGTTCCTAATTACGAGATCGGAAATGGTTCCGGAAATTGCTTTTTGAAAAACATCAAACAGATCTAATAGATATGAAATCGTGACATTCATTCACAGAGTTGTAAATTGTCAGCAATCAGAGCCACTTCTGACCATCTACATACATGTACATGTAGGTCACTGCTTAATAACCTGTTAAAGGGATCTAGTAACATTGTCCAAATCCACACAACTTACTTCAAAATCTAGTGGTTTGATTTGGGGTTTAAAGTGATCCATTTACTTTGTCAAATTCAACCAAAATCACTTGGAGCTTTCACACTTCTCTGGTACCTTGTTGTTTGACTTATGGTAATCATGGTACATGTAATAGAAGAATGAAATAGAATTTGATTTTTACAAATTATGCCTTCCTAATTATGGACATATTTATGATTGAATGAAAAGCATTGATTATGTTGATTGTATTTAGAGCTTTTTTAAAAGCAAAAGTTTAGTTTGTACTGCTTTTCTTTTCTTTTAAATACTTTTTCTTATACTTATACTCTGCACCGACGGTTAACCCAAACCGTGAATCGAAAATGGTAACCGTCTGGTTCGGTTACCGAAAAGATAACCATTTCACTAATGCACTAGTTTAATAGCAAAGAACATTTTGTAGCTATTTCTTGACCTTCTAGAAAGCATAATATATTTAATAATTTCCTACATGAATTTTGTTTGCACCAATGAATAATCAACCTACAAATGTCAATAACCAAAATATGCAATAAATAAAGATGTTACTCTGATAACCTTGGTAGACAACATTGTTAATGAATATTTGACTCTAATTGATAAATTATTCAATACCAGAAAACTGTGATTGTATGAATAATGTAATTTATTTTGTGCTTATATTTTTAAATACAGTAGGTGACTCTTTTGTCATTAATAATTGTTCAAAAATGGGGGAAAAAAAAAAATCATATTTCTGTATGAATAATGAAGTATTTTTTGTGCTCATTTGTCATACATATGTCATACGTTTTAAATACCAAGGATAACATTCGTAGACGATATTTGTAATCATTATTTGATTCTTATAGATTAATTATGTAATGTTGGATGAAAAAAAAGGTCATATTTCTGTATGAATAATGAAATATTTGTGTGCACTTTTGTACCAATGTAATACCAAGGATAGGAAGAAGTAGACAATGTACTACAATAGGATGAAAATCAATGAGAAATTCAGGCTCTTTTTTTGTGACTTCTATTTTGGCAGATACAAATTGAATAATTAAGTATAAATCTAATTTACCTTCTTTCATCTCAAGATGAATATTATATTTTAAAAAAACCCATTTAGAATGGATGTTTATAACGTAATATAGGTTAGATTTAGATGTATACACTCTTTAGTTTGTGTTAATATGAGCACAAGGTTTAAATATTCCCCATATATGACAAATTAAGCCTGGTGAAAAGATGGTGACTCAATTATCATTTACTTTAGTTGAATTCATATTTCAAACTGTTTGAAATCTTGCATATGAATATAGTGCATATATACATGTAGGAAGATTGTAGTTTATTGAATTTAGTTTATTTCATTTTCATTTTGATTGTTGACGAGATATGGAATTTATTTTTCATTTGTGAGTTTAACTGATAGTAAATGAATGGTGGTTAACTTTCAAGATAAATGCTTGTCATCCTAATTTCTGTCATTTATAAAGAATGAAAACGCATATATGATTGATTACAACCAAATTGTACGCAACTACCCATGAATGGTTGTCACGGCTACAACTATAAACAATTTTGTTTAAGATGGGCCAGTGGGGCATTATGCGGTGTACTGTTTACAATGTAGGGTGTGGGGTTCTCTTTCAGTTTGAATGAAAGATATAGATGGAATTATTCACCCGTAGGGAAAAGTTTTTGTCCTCTGTTCTTCTGTTGTATCTATACAGTAGGTAAAATTTGTCATGGATGACATCATTTGGGATACAGGGACATCAATCATCATTATGGTTAAAGCTAATTAGCGTCATTGCGAAAGTTATGGAAAAACATGTTTATTGGAGAAACTTATTGATTGATATCGTTGAAGTAGCAATTTAAGAAAAGGATTAGATGTCAAAATCTGAACCTAGAAATGTTTAAATGCAGCAAAGATGCCCCATGTTCCACACAATCTACATACCCGCTTCGACCCCACTACATGTACAATTGTGACAACATGCTCGAGCTGTTTTCTATGTGTGAATTAATTTGATAGAAACAGATATTTTGAAATTCCAACAAATGTTATGCCAAGTGTGATTTAAGTAATGAGTACTGGTGTTACAGCATTCAATTTTTGTGAAAAAGTAGAATATGCCCTACAATTATTTCATAATTTGACTATTAATAGGAAAGTTGGTTATTTGCTAAACTATCACATCGACTTTGTGCTTTCAAGAACATTCCCGTTTTCATAATCGAAAGATAGTTTAAATTATATGACCTTTTCCTCATCGGCATCATATCATGACTCGCTATTCTTCTTTAATATTTCATGACGTACATAATAATCGAACAAGAAACAAAAGTTAAATAAAAGAATCGATGGCTATGCAAAAGATTCGTTGTCATTGCGTGACCCCAGGTGTATTGTATTCTGTCACGTTATTTGTTATATATTTTCCATAATATCGAACGAGAAAGAAAAGAATGAGATAAAAGGATTGTAAAGAGTAGTTATTGAGAAACGTCATTGCATTGCCCTTTGGTGTAATCCTTTTTTTTCAGATTATAGTTTTCATATAAAATTGAAAGAGAATAGAATGATTGAATAAAAGAGCTGCGTGGCTATTCAAAATAGTCATTGTTAGCAAGGTCAGGTTCAGTTGTAGAATATATCCCCCCGCCAAGACTTTTGTCAAATGGAAAAGGGGGCGCCATTACTAGGTCACAGGTACGCTGTTATTCAAAAAGGATTGTTCCTGGACAGTTTGGTTTTGCAGACTTCAACCAAGTAAAGTTTTTTCAACATTTCATTTCATGAAGTTTAAAAACAGAATGACTTGGCTAGGTAGTTGAGTAGCGCCAAGTCCATTATTCTTCTTCTAGTCAGCTCCTCGGAGGCTTGGACCACCATTTGAGGGTTCGGTAGGTCTTTGGTAGCTCCAAGTCCATGTATTTTGTAGTTTTAGTCAGTGTTTTAGTCTGCTCCTTAGACCCCTTAACTCCCGTTTCAGGGTTTTTGTAGCTCCAAAGACCCTATATTTTGTGCTTTTAGTCAGCTCTTCAGACCCCCATTTCAGAGTTCTGTGAGGCACACCCCCGTCAAAAAATAATTTGAGTGCCCCCCCCCCCCCCCCCCGGGACAGTATCACACAAATATTTGTGGGTGTTGGTTCCCTTTAATTAATTTCAGCCATTTTGCTATAAAATTAAGAAGTGAAGGACATTTATTTTTATTTTCTAATTTCCTGGAACTAATGAGGTGGCTGAATCTTTCATATAATTAATTTGATGAGTTAAATTGTTCTCCAACGTGAATTTTTTTGAAAATTTTTCTGAGTAATTTGGTTGCCAGTGTTAGCCATATAGAGGCCATTAAATAAATGAGTTTGCTTGTGGCGTGACTGCTTTAATTAGCTTTAATAATAATTATTATAACGGTTATTCATATAGCACTATTTGCGTGGGGATCATAGCGCTTTACACGATTATTATTACCCCGGTCAACGGATACACACTGCAATCATTCCTGCACATTAAGTGCACATTTTCCACTCCCTAGGGAGTATTCCAGCCAGTCACCTGTTAGGCGCACACAGTGCTAAGGAAACAGTGAATGCCAAGACCCAACGTAGGAATTACTTCTTTTTTTCTTGGGGGCTACTTTTTCAATGGCCTCAAAAAATCAAGGGGCTACTTTTTGAAAATTGGGGGCTATTTTTCAAAAAAGGGGGCTACTTAAAAAAAAAAAAAAAAATTCTTCAAATTTTCGAGGTCCATCAAAAGAAGGCAAAACAAAACAAAAACAATATTAATAACTGAAAAGCAAAGGCCAACAAATATTTACATTTCAGGAATTTTGTGCTGGACTCGGTCAACTGAAATTTTGAATATAAATCGTTATTATAATTTATGTTTTGAAATGTTGATTTGCGAACGTTATTGTCATTTGTAATGTTCTCATTTTGCTTTATTTCATTTGAAGAGTTAATTAAATATATGAGGAAAAATTCATTCATGTGATGTGTGTGTCTTTTTTATTCATAAGTATCTTCATCAGAATTTGTACACAAACCGTTAGTGGAACACTAAATTAAAAGAAAGTAAAAATGTATGAGGACCGAGGACGTTATCAACATCATTTAAAAAAAAAGAAAATGGGTAAAGGGGGAAAGGGAAGGGTACTTTGCACTAAACAGACAAACAAATTACAGTCTCCAACGATAAAATAACCAGAAAAGTCTAAGAACTGATGAATTTCTAACTTTGAGTTTGATCTAAATATGCCCAACAAGGCCTACGCTGAGAAATAAAACTTTAAAGTCAAATTTAAAAACGCAATAAACATCAACAAAATTAATAAAGGGAGCCACCGAAATAAGCGCTAGGGGTAAGGGTTGGGGCTATGTTCTTCCAAGTTAGCGATCAAAAATAATTTAGACCACTAAAATCTACGTTGCAACCACAAAAATATTGTGATTTCAAAATCATAGTTGTAATAAATCACCACCAGTACACAACCTGCATTTCCCCCACAACTCCAGGCATGATAAACTATGCTGACAGGTATGTACATGCCTGAAGGTAGGGCTTACAAATGCCGAACATTTCGTTGTGAGAAATGTACCAGAAATAATGCATTGACGAAATAAACAGTTATAATCAATCTTAAAATAAGTATATCCCTAATATTTCTTACTTTGGTGCCCATTTCTCCTGCACAAATACGATTTTAAAGATGAAATTAATCACCTTTATGGACGGAAAACACAACCATGATCGCCCACCGCACTGAAGTTATAATGTGATTGAATACTAAGCTAGTGGGCATGTGTTCAAAGATGCCAGCTAATAGGTCTTATTTTTTACGCACACACTCCCTCTGTTCTACATGTTGCAAAGACTTCCAGGGGAGGTGTCCGTTTGCTAAAACTAACAGCATTTTGTTTTTGAAGTAGATAATTGAAGAGAGAGTGGGAGAGAGTGTTTTGATAATGAAACATGCGCTCCCGACTTTGTTCTTGCAAAACAGAAATCGCGGCATATATTCCCCGATTTTGGTAGCGTGCGAGCGGCTAGCAGCGAGATGTCAGTCGGGCCTAGTCGGGCCTGCTCCAGCGGGGGCGACTCTTCATAGAAGGGTCGCCCGCTCAAGTACAGTTTTTAGGATTTTAGGGGGCGATTTCGAGACTCAAGGGGGCGAAATCGCCCGTCGCCCCCGTGTATTTCCGACGCTGCCAAGACCTTTATACAGATGGAATAAAAATCAGCTGATATATGAATATGTTTTTTTTTATTTCCAACATTTAATTGCTCGCATTTCAAAGCATTTTTTTGCCCAACTCTTTACATTAACAAATACTTTGATATATTTGATATATTATTCACAAGTTGTTACCAGTTTATCAATGCATTGTTTGAATAATGAAATTATCCGACATACTGTGATGATATTTGATATATTATACACGAATTGCAACGTGTTTATCCACATTGTTCGAATAATGAAATTATCTGCCATACATCTGTGATGACATTCGATATACTGTACCCCTGAATTGCAACTAGTTTATGCATGCATTGTTTGAATAATGAAATTATTGGACATATACTGTGATATTTGATATACACGAATTGCAACCTGTTTAAATCCATGCATTGTTTGAATAATTAAATTATCTGACATACATACGTGATGATATTTGATATATTATACACGTATCACCATCTGTTTATCAAGGATGTATTGCTTGAATTTATGAAATTATATGTCAATTACAAGTGCGATGATATTAAACGTACTTCCGCGAAACGTGTATTAAATTGAATCATCTGTTTTGCGATACCGGTTCATCGGATGTTAATATAACTGCGGGATAAATGAATGAAAGTCAACAGACTGGGCGTATTCTAATTACTTTTTTTATTTTACAGAATAGTGTATAAATACCAATGGCAGTTAAAGTCAAATAACAATACTGGGAAACGCCCCACACGCAAAAAATGAAAAATATGCTTTCATCACCTACCACATGAAAGAAGGTATCATAACTTAGATGTTAATGGAAAGATTTCGACAAAAACTGCTTTGAAATTGACTAATTGAGCATTAAAAGACCTGTTCGAAATAAAACGATCTGTGACACAGATCAATTTAACCCTGATACGGTGTGTGCAAAAGATTATACTAGCGCACTGTATGCTCACGGTATGCGGGCTTGTCGATATCTCCAGCCCAGCGCTAGCGGCGCGGACATGTGCGAACGGGTGGTGAATTTAGGCCAAATTTCACTGGCGTGCATTGAATTTCCTCTGATATTTCTGCATTTAACGATAATTACCTGTTCTGTTTGCGTGAATTATGCCCGGTCGGACTCATTATTGATTCGAGTTCCAGGGCTTTGCCAAATCTATGTGAATTATGCTTGGGCGTACTCATTATTGATGGTGAAATATTAAATGCTGGTATTTTGGGAGGATTTTAATTTGGATTTGAACCTGTGACCTATTGATTCGCGGTCGGGGCTTTGCCAAATCTATGTGAATTATGCTTGGGCGGACTCATTATTGATGGTGAAAGATCGATCGTGCCTCCACAGGCTAACTTTCATCTCTACTGGCCCGTTTGGGGCAAGTAAAATCATACATTTTAAAAACATATTTGCTCGCTTACTTCCAAATGAGATTTAGGAGCTTACTTCCAAATGAGATTTAGGAATACCACCTTCTCTCAGAATTGAACAGGCAACCATATTAGACCATCTGTCAAATTCACCTTGCCCGACATCAATTTGAAATTGAATTTGGATTTGAACCACTGACCTATCGATCCGAGTTACGGCGCTTTGCCAAATCTACATTTCATACCTTAGAGTGAATTATGCATGGGCGGGCTCATTATTGAGTTGATCGTACTCTACTCAGTGGGGGGTCTTCCCCGCCCTCCATGTGTGCATGACATTTCAAATTTCATTAAAAATTGTTTTATATTCTTTCCGTTGTACTTTCTGCCCCAATTCCCTCCGAAATGGAACGCCGTAATTTACCCCTTTTCTTCCGAGATTATCTAGCCCCATTTTTGTTGTAATGCATCAGGCTACAGGTTCCCATCTTAGGCAATAAACTAGAACTATTGACGAACATTCGTCTCATTTTTTTATATAGATTAGTTTAATAATTGCTTTGTTTTCAAGTGTAATTTTGTTTTTTGGGGTGTGTGCCATTTTAATAAATATGGAACTTCATTTTGTATAATTCACCATTAGACCTAATCGCAATGATTATGATTGTCAATTTATATTACATGGCTCTGTTTTCAAGTATAATTTCTCTTTTGTAATGTTCTTTTGGTGTCATTGTTATTTTGCACCTCATTTTTATTACTAGATAATTGGTTTTGACTGCTCTTTCTTTAAGTGTAATTTCTATTTTGTGCATGTTTGTCATTGTACTACATGTATGTCACTTCACTTTGTATAATTCACCATTAGACGTAATCGCAATGGCCTCATTATCCTTTATATATATATATAATTGTCAATTTATTGCACTTCTCTGTTTTTAATTATAATTTGGTACTTTTTAATGTTCTTTTGGCGTCATTGTTATATTGCACTTTGTATTTTGCAAATATCCATTAGATGAATCGCAATGACCTATTTAACTTCCTAAAGGCACCAAAAGGTGTGATAATCAATATTTTATTGAGCAATTCACTTGTCATGCATGAAATCACATTTGTACATTAGTCAATTTATTTCACTGCTGTGTTTTTAAGTATATAATAATAATAATAATAATTATTATTGTCCGTTTTTATATAGCGTGTATTACAGTCAAGTATACATTAATTTTGACTTTTTTTGTTTGAATGTTTTTTGGTATACCATTAGATGATATTGCAATGACCCATTTAACGCCCTAGAGGCGCCAACAAGTGTGACAATCAATATTTTATTGATCAATTCATTTTTCCACACTTAACCTGATTGCACAGGCTGTAACATTGTTGTAATTGAACTAACTATTTACATTTTATTGGGTGAGCGTGGGCGTTTTAAGTCCCATTTTTAGCAAAGTTGAGTTACGCATGATACCATATTTATCCCCAGCAAGTGTGACAATAAATATTTTATTGATCAATTCATTTGTCCTTGTACCTGTAACATACATGTAGTTCAAATTGAACTGTTTAATTTCGTTGGGTGAGAGTAAAGAGGAAGTTAAGTCCTTTTTATTAAATTGCAGAATTGAATTATGCATACCATTTTTGTTTAGGTCTGAGCCCTTCTCTATAATATTTGATGTCAAATGTTCAAATAATAATTATTTATAATTTGGGGGATATTCATCGCAAATGAAAGGGGAGCGAAAATTGGATTTCTATAAAGCTGCCAAACTTTAAACATGTTATCTCCAAAGTAACACAAGAGGGTGACTTTAAATCCCCTTCTATTTCTCAGCCGCACCTGCAAAAAATTATAATTATAGAAAAAAAAAACACCCTCATTATTGGTTTATTTCAAAGATGAAAACGGTGGGGGAATATGACAGACTACTGAGTAATGTGTTCATATCTCCATGGTAACCACATGTATACATGGTGTCGGGGGGTTTAATAAATAGGTCTGAATGTATATGATCATGGCGTCTAATTGCTAAGTATGAATGTTTGACACGTGCTTACATACATACCAAAAAGGCATGAAAATGAAATATTGCATTTTTTCTTAAGCAAGGTGATGATGATGCATTGGAAAGCTTTTTCCATAATTTGTACACATTATTTCAATTTTTTTACCAAAAAATATATTTTTTGTCTGACCTGGCAACACAAATGTAAATACTTTTTCATTTGATTCATTGATTTATTGATGATTTTTTTTTTTTTTGAGGGGGGGGGGGGGGGGGGGGGGGGAGGAGCGGGGCCAACCAAAGTGGTTTTCGGACAAGAACAATTTGATACTTATTTAAAACTCTATTCTAAAAGCTAATTTTTAGAATTTGTTTTTAAACTATAGAATATTATGTATCACATCAGAGCTGTTGATACTTTTGCTAAGATGCCTCACAAGTGCTACGTCATGTAGCTGCGGCTAAATGTCCTCTGGCCCCTCCCCCTCGCACTCTAATGAGTGAGAAGAGGGATCATTGATCAACCAAGGATTAGCCTTATCTACTGGAACATGGCTGAACCATTTTCAAGGTTTCCCTATTATTCTAATCCAGCATGTGCGTGCTAAACAGACGCAGAAATATGTATGACACAGAATGCGCAGACTTCATCTTCTCTTTACCCATTCAGGCTCGAAAGTACTCTGGTTGGGGTCTATATAATTATGATGACATAAATGGTACCCTGGGGTACCAAACGAAAATCCGCCATTTTGTTTGATTATTTAATTATTTGTTAGGGCTGTACTGGGGTATAGCATGCATGCAAGCGCGCGCTGCACTGCATGCACAACGCAATAGCTGCGGTACGGTTTGGACACAAGATGGCGCTACACAACGCGGGATACCAGGGTACAACGGTACCCCGGGGTACTGCGTTTGTCATATATGGAGAATGCATATATATACTGAAATCAAGTCCTCTTGAATGGGTTGAAACGTAGTATTATCAGCCTATCTTTATCAATCTTTATCAAGGGAAAACATAATTTTTTTGATGATATTGGGATTTATTTAATGTACTATTTTATTTCATGGCTTAATGCATAGTAAGGTCTTACTTTTTGTTTTATTAAACAGAGCCATAGAACGTCACCACAAATTGTGTTTTCTGTTCGTAAAAGATTAAGATTCATTTAGAATTTCTTAAGATATTTCTCAGTAATTCTGGGCTTCTGCCTTTGCATCTATAGACGTGTTTCAACTCCTTGATTAAACTGAGCCATAAATATTAACTACGGTATGTTTTTATAAAGCATGAGATTAAGTTTCATTTAATATTTTCTCAGCAATTCATGGCTTCATTCATTTTAATGATGGTGTGGGATGGTGGAGTTCTTGCATAATCAACGTTTAACCCATTGCGAATTATGTTTAAGATCTCTCACACAGGGATCTATACAATACATGATCTGTGTATATGTACATGAATCAATGTTGTCAATGGGTTAATTACTAAGACTATATTTTCTAAAGGTCAGAAATTAACCTTTACTGTTGTTTCATTAATGGTCAAATGACAACGTCCATTCAATCGGCCATTAGTTTTCAGATGATCAGAAATTAACCATTTCTCCTGTTTCATTAATGGTCAAATGACA
Organism: Echinarachnius parma; assembly: GCA_037951105.1. Classification (NCBI taxonomy): domain Eukaryota; kingdom Metazoa; phylum Echinodermata; class Echinoidea; order Clypeasteroida; family Echinarachniidae; genus Echinarachnius; species Echinarachnius parma. Next base: position 19,291 of record JBAMJV010003555.1, read on the forward strand.
ACGTCCATTCATGCGGCCATTAGTATTCGGGCGATCAGAAATCAACCTGTTCTATATCTCGTGTTTCATTAATGGTCAAATGGCACGGTCCATTCATGCGGCCATTAGTACTTGGGGGATCAATATTTTGTAAGGTTTTTCTTTGTAGGGGAAACAATATTGCCTCCTAATTACACCTACTGTGTATGAAAATGTTTCATTACTTGTGTAATAATAACTTTAACAGTTGATCTTTGTTTTCGACATTTTAAAACTATTAATTACACCTGATAATAATAATCATTTTGATTTATATAGCGCATAATATAATTAATCATCATCGCTATTAAGCACTTTACAACGTTATTATTACCTCGGTCATTGGAAGCACTCACACAGTCAACCTGCGCTTGAAGCGCACTTTCAGGGGGAGTATTCTATCCAGGCTACCTATTATTAATAATAATAATAATAATAATAATGCATTTATATAGTGCATTTTCCATCTTAAAATAATCAAAAGTGCTGTTAAGTCCAGGTGCTCACATTCTTCACAAACACTTCCATTCCTACTTACAGTGTATGAAAGTGTTTGATCACTCAGATTGCTTAATAATACTTGCCGTTTTAAGGATTTTGCTGGGTTCTAGCTTTTAAAAGAGTTTATTTCCTTATTTTGGAAATACGTGTAGGAGATGAAAGTGTGGCAGGCACGTCATGTGTAATTAGCTGCCATAAAAAAAAAATGGTGGAAGAATCAATAAGAAACGATCATTGTAATCAATAATATGTCACGTCATGATCTTCAGACTTCTGTAAATAACCAATGGGCAAATCAAATGTCTCGATTCATGGATTCATTCATGAATGGTGTGACGTTCTTCTTTTTAATTACTTTTTCTTCAAAATAAATGGCATGCTTGCACCGTCAATTTCGCCAATATATCCTTCCCCGGCCTATATAATATTGAACTGATAAACTTTATACAGAAATTTTTTTTTTAGCATTATGATATGAGGTTATGATCTTTCATGCTTTTTGTTCTTTTCTTCACCTCACAATTGCATCAATCAATTTTGTCTCACTTTAATTGATTCTTTTAATAATGAATACCGTGTTCTATACTTATATACGAAGTCATGCCTGCACAGTCAATTTTTGCAGCATATGAACAAAAGGTTTTGCCGAAAGTGAATGGATGCTGTTTGCCAATAATAACATGACCTTGCACTACTTGTCTCATCATACAAATTAAATGTCATGTTGCGATCTTCCTCGCGCTTTTGTTTAGTAGTTGCGCATAAATCAATCGTCTCGATTCATTGATATTCGATCTTGAATGAATGTGTTCCGAGTGAAAAGTCATGCCTCCGTGGTCAATTTTGCCAATACGTTCATTAATAAAATATAACAATAGATTTTTCCAATTTCAAACGCAGGATATCGCCCACATGAACCAAATTAATGATTTTTTCAAATTGAACTTATGAACTTGGACAACTTGTGTTCCATTATCAAATAATCTATCTGTTGTTTGGACTATTGTTTGCTGCAAGGTTTCATGCAGCTCTAGATATACTGTAGGCGTATCCATTAGTGTATCGTTGCTATGGTAACAGCCTAGCCGACTGACTTGCGTCTTGCGTAACTTGCATCCAGGTGTCGTCCTAAAAGTAATAACTATGCTGTTAACAGTGCTCTTATTACATGTATGTTGTGTCTTATAGGAAGTTCAGATCCGCATTAAAGGGATCTAGTAACTTTGTTGACATGTGTAAAAAGTGATGAGGGGTTGATATAATGTATATTGTTTTTATCTGATATGTCCACTGGGTTTTGTGTGAAAATTTTGAGTTGAATGGACGTTATATGGCCGAGTAATGAGCAAAAAAAGCAAAGTGATATTCATTAACTCATTGCACTCACTTTGAACACAGTTTTGACGATCCAGTAGATTATTCAACATCTGAACACTTCAATCGTACATATCTTTGTAACGAAAGGGAAATTTGAAAAACTAAAACCTGTCTCATGATTTTATTGTTTTAAACTACGAATACAACAAGGTAAGAGGGAACCGCTAGAATTCCAATTGTATTTTGGGGATTGGGACAATGTTACTAAGTCCCTTTAAAAGCAGATGCGCGGTGACATCTTGCGATTGCCTTGCGCACAATGCAAAAAGAGATACAAAAGAGGTTCAATTGTAATGTCATCTCTGCACGAGTGCTCTCATATAAAATCGAGCATGGTTGTTTAACAGCGCACAGGCCCGACACACATCATCATCATCAAATTATCTTATCACTTTACGCATGCATCAAAAGTGCAGTGATGCGGAAAATCAAAATGACGTTCATGGCCGCGCCGTCAATAAAAGTTGACGCTCGTTAACAAAATTATGCCACACCTTCCCATTCTTATGTGTGCTCTGACACGCGTACATGTACGTAATCATTTGAATTAAGTCATGCTTCGTAAATTTATTGGGCGATTTATCAACAAAAGAAATTCTGTATTAAATGTGAAAAGAAAACACTACAATGTTAGAAATTAAAATTTTCCCCCAGGCTATACTTTGCTTCGCTTTTAACTAGACTTTTTTGGTATTACTTATGATAATTTGAATTGCAGTGCACATTATTTCAATAGTCACTCACTTTATTAACTGAAAGATATGTTTTGACAGTTTTGAAAAATGGGATGAATTATGAATACAGGTAACATCCATAATATGTCATTCATTAAAATTGAAGGGTGATTGATGAAAGAACATTAAATTGCAATCATGCGCATATTGATAAGAAAAGGAGCATTGTATGTCTAATGATGGATTGATTTGATGTACATTTTATGCATTTTTATTAGAAATGGGGTGTTATTGAGGGCGATGCACATTATTTCAATAGTCACATATTAAACGGAACTGAGTTTGCAATTTAAATAGGATGAATTTTGTTACATCTATCTACTCTATCTAATTTTGTGAATGATGAATGTATGCATGGTATAGCTTTCATTGATTGTGAATAGACACATTTCATTGCTGGCATGTAGTTATTACAGATATAATTACCATAATAAATTGGATTACAGATGAATAGTTAATCCCATTTTAATTAAGTTCAACATTTATTGTTGAACTTGTACACAATAATGCCACTGTACTGCTCTATTCAAAGATAATTACTCATTATTGGCTACTTTGGCAAAGTTTTAATTAAATGTTGCCAGTTTTAATCGTGGCTATTTCAGTGCTTGTTTATTAAAGGGATCTAGTGAACGTTGTTGATGATGCTAACAAGGGGTTTATAAACTTCATATTTGTATATTTGTGCAATATGCTATGCATACTGAATGATAGTGATAATTTCATGTTAAATTGATGTTAAATGGGCATAAATTTAAAGCAACATGTGCTAGCTCATTTCCATAGCTTTGTACACAGTTGAAATGATCCCAGGGAGACTTTCAAATTCAAACATTATAATCATAAATACATGTATACATCTTTATAACAAAAGAAAAATTTAGAAAAAAATATCCGGTCCCATTTTTCTATTGGTTATGTGAATACAACAGGGTATTTTAGAACCGCTAGTGTTCTAAGTAAGTTTTGTCAATTTTAACAATGTTTAGCGCTAGATGCCTAAACCCATCAAGGACGAGAGCTATTTTAAGGCAAAATTGATCATTATTTTCCTCTACAAATTGGCAACTCCTAATTTTTTACTGCCTTTTAAAGACATAAAAATAGGTGGTAAATATTTAAGACAAATATGAAGTCACTTTGCCGCAAAGTTGCCAATTTGAACGCCGAAATCTGTTTTTAAAATATCACAATGTGTTGCCAATTTAAGGATTTTCCTAAATTATAGCGATATATACGCAATAATAACAATAATTCAGAAATAACTAAAGCAGGTAGAGTTACAAAATAGGGCTCTAAAAATAGAGAAATGTATGCTCTTTCTCTAAATGTATACATCATATGTATAACTTTTTATCTTCTTGCTGAAGTGAAGGACTACCAACCCACAAATATGTGGGACACCGACCGTCCTTGTGAGTATTGAAACCAAACTGAGATGTACAGTACACCATGCACCATATATATGCAGAGTGTTTACACGTTGCTCGTTAGCATGGACAGGTATCATGTGCCTTCGTGTGTTCTCAAACAATTATCGAGCAAACGATAATTTGACGTTTTGTCCGGCGGAGCGGAAGTAAATATAACAGCAACGGTGTAAGAGCCTCTCATGGCTATTATACTAAACTTCATCACTGATGTGACTGACAAGCGATGCATTGAATATAAGTGACTGGATATCATAGCAAGACCCTGCAGTCTGCACTTGTTGTCAAGAATCAAAATTTAGATTTTGAAGCCTTGAGAAAGGCCTTGTCGCAAGCTTTCATTCGATGCCTTCTTTTAACAAAATGGGCAATATTTGGCAAAGATATTTATGCTTCAAGTGTACTTACATGATTCCTTAAAGGACAATGAAATCCAGACAAATTGTTGTATGCAATATAAGACACTAAATATAATGAATAGTCTCTGAAAATTTGAGCACAATCGGTCAAGAAATAGGAAAACTATGGCTCTTTGAAAAAAGCCATGTATTTCTTTGAGTGACTCAAATTGGCAATGCACTCTGGCAAAGTTGTGGACAACTCCCCATACATTTTGTACACAAAATTTCAGTTTTGTTCAATTTTCTCAAAATTTATGTTTACCCTTCGTTCGAGTTCAACATATGTTTTGTAGAATGCTTTTATACATAACATATCACGAGTTGGGGGAATGGAAAAATGTGACTATGAAGAAAACTGTAAAAATTTGAGCATTTGTGTACAAAACATATGGGGAGTTGTCCACACACTTATCAGAGTGCGTTGCCAATTTGAGTTCCCCATAGAAATAAATGGACATCTTCAAAGAGCCGTAGTTTTCTTGTTTCTTACCCGAGTATGCTCTAACTTTCAGATATTATTCTTCTTAATCTCTTCAAGACTATGAATGCAAGATTTTGCTTGGGTTTCATTGCTCTTTAACATACATTATGTGAACTTATAATGTTAATTTCTTAAAAACATGAATTTACCGACATGTGCAGGGTTTTGCTTTATCCAGTCATACATTATATAGTATATCAAGACTCGATCCACACTATCTTTATCTTGCCCATTTGCATGAATTTTCAAATCAATTTGTTTTCTTCTTCTTTCAATGGGGGCACTATCTGGCATTGTAGAATCAATACTTACTGGAACATTTTGGTGGCCCCAAAACAGGATTTGATGGCCTAGAGAAAAAATAAAAACATTTATTAAAGGGGTAGTTTAGTTTTGGTAGAGAGGGCGCTGCACATCACAATTTTTTTGTGAGGTAATGAAAAACTGAGTGTCGAATTTGAGAGAACATGCAATTTTAATGGCAGAATAAACTTTATTTGGTCTAAATCGACCCAGAAACAGCTGAAATATCAATAAATATATCTGATCTTATAATTATTTGGGGCCCAAAAAATTAGATGATTTTTTGAAAAAAATAAAAAAATGCTTGCACTTTTTCAAAAATTTTCAAAAGCGTTTTTTGAATAGTTGATGATCTCACTATTTAATCATTATATCAACAAAACATCACATGCATAATTTTGTATGAACAATCGTTGAAATCAATGCCTTTTAAAAAAGCGCCCTCTTGTGTCTTAATGGCTCTTTTTGGATGATAACAGGCTTTTTACTTAGTCGTTTGTAATTTGGTATACCTTTCGAGCATGGTGGAGTTATAACTATTAGTTTAGAATGTTACTGTGCAGGTTTTGGCTACTAAAGTTCAGCCTTACCAAAACTAAACTACCCCTTTAACAAAACTATTAATACAACTATACCTTTGATTCTTATATATCCATTCAATTTTGCTACATGTATAAACTCTATCCAAATCATGATCTATTTATTCCCCCAGAATATATGACAGTACACTTGATATGTTTGTCATTATAAATACAAGGGGGGGGGGGGGGGGGGTCATCAAAGGTACACATATATTTCAGTAGGAGCACACGTACATGTATGTACATATTTACCCAGCACTTAGGGTACACTGCCAATACAAACTCAATTGTGTATTCGTGAGGCAGTCGGTAGCACCTCTCTTGTTTGTGCAAGTCAATGAATATCTTCACCATCGAAAGTTTACTTAACTGTTACATGAATGTGAATGAATGAGAGAATAAAGAGAGGGGGGAATGAAAAGAGAGAGAGAGAGAGGGGGAGAGGGGGAAAGAAAAAAGAAAGTACAAACAGATTGAAAGGGTTAGAGAGAAGGGGGAGGGGCAGACAGTGGTTAGTAGCACCTCTCTTGTTTGTGCAAGTCACTGAAAGTTCCATGTTTAAATTTACTTACGTGAGACATAAGTATGAATGAATGAGATTAAAGGAGAGATGGAGAAAGAGAAGGAAAGAAACAAAAAAGAAAGAAAGACAGAAAGAAAGACAGATCAAAATATTGAGAGGGGGAAGAGGTGAGGGGCAGAATTAAATGTGTTCATGAGGAGGTTTAATAGCACCTTGTTTTTGCAATTCAACACATCTTCCTTGTTAATGTTTACTTACATGTAAAAAACATGAGAGTGAATGAATTCTGAGATAAAAGGAGAGATACAGACAGAGAGGGGGAGAGGATGAGGAAGAAAGATTAAGAGATAAAGAGAAAAACACAAGGGGTAGAGTTAAATGTATTCCCTAGGGTGTTCGTATCACCGCTCTTGTTTGTGCCAGTCAACTAACGAATGTTCCTTGTTTAATTTTACTTACATATCAAAGACATCAGTGTAAAGGAATGAATAAATAAGAGAGAGAGAGAGAGAGGAGGAAGAGAGGGTAATAGATTGAGAAAGAAAGATTAAAATGTATTCATGAGATTATTTATAGCACCTCTCTTGTTTGCCCAAGTCACCTATAAATGTTCTCTGTTTTTAGTTTACTTTAAACATGATCAAAAAGATATAGAATAGGAAAGTGGAAGAAGAGGTGGGAAGAGAGATGGAGAGAAAGAGAGAGATGAATAGAAAAGTTTGATCCAGACGAAGGGAAGGGGTGAGAAAGGAAACATCTTTAATCTTTGCAAAAAAGCACAAAAAGTATAAAGCTCTACAGCTTTTACATTTAATTGTCCATCATAGTACATGCAAAGAAACTTTTGTTTATTGAATTTGTCTTTAAGCCTGTCTTAAAGCCCGTCTTAAAATACATTTGTTATTGAGTGATGGTTGAAAAAGAGAAGAAGTTTTCATCACAAAATGTATGTTGTGCCTCAAGGGAATTGGCCCTTTCCTTGCAATAAAAGAATCATTTGTCAAAGATGTTTTAAACCTCTCTTCAACTTTATTGAATGATCTTTGAAAAGAGAAAAAAGGAGATCGACGCTTAATAAATGCACGGCCAGTAGGGCTTTCATTTGTTGTCAATATTCGTGCTTTGATATAAAAGAAACATTTGTCAGAGATGTCTTAAAAACCTCTCTTCAACTTTATAGAATGATCTTTGACAAGGAAAAGAGAAAAAAGATAGAGAGTTGCTTCAACCATGCAAAGTTTGGACGACCACTAGGGGTTCCTTTCACATTCGCCGTCTATAGTGTCTATCCAAATCATTGATCTTTTTTTTTTTCAGCGGAAAAGTACAAGCATGGCAGGGGGCCTATATACATGTATGATGGGGGTACAGGGGCCGGAGAAGACAAGATAGACTTAAAGGTCCGGCAATCGATGATGACTCCAAAACTGCGTACAATGGGTAGAAAGGGGCAGTAGTCAAAATAGGCATTGTCCGGCGGCCGGATTAGCGGCGATCAATAAGTCACGGCGTGGTCAAATGACTTGGGTTAAACTTTTCAAAAAGAACATGTACTAACGTACATCATGTAGAGTTTCTGTGATAAGTACCCTGCTAGGCTTGAATCACCAGGCTTTTCTTCCTTCTCCTTTACTTCAAACATGCCACTAACCAGCTAACACTGATTAATATAATGTAATTATTATGCCAAAACCTATAGAACCATTTTGTGTAGATTTTTAGACAAAATTTCTTAATATTTGTCCAAAATAATATTGTCTTTTGAATGATACTATATGTTGAATCTGACTAGCATGAGTATTGAAAACTGAACCACCATTATGTCATATTATTGTATCTTTGAATAGTTGAATAGTTCATGTCATTTGTATCAGATAGATAGTAAGGGTTCTCACATCAAATTGTATATTTAAAAGGATAAGAGAGAAAAAAAAACCATAAAAGCATACATATGTAGCTACGCCACTCAACATCTCGCTAGTATGAATGACCGAAGACGTATTATAGCAAGATAACCCTCCTTGATATATATGTCCTTGGTGAAGCATCATCAGGCACATAATAGCGTTCTATTGTAACATTTTGAAGGACTGCTTTTCAAAGTGACTTGCGATCGAGTTGTTGACACAATATTGACTTGTCCGGAAGACAAGGTGACATGAGCAGTGAATGTCTTTACAAGATGTCATCGTCTTTTGTTTTAAAACACTTTTTGTTTTCAAACGCATTCAAGAATCAATTTACTACTAGTGTAAAATGAAAATATGTCAACAATGCCACAAACAATAGTAGTTGTCATTATCTTTTGTTTTGAACTTTGTTTTCAAACGCGTACAACAGAACAACACTAGTGAAACATGAACATACACAATGTACAATGTAGTCTACAATGCTGTGAGCAATGAATGCATGTACAGGGTGTTTCAGCAAAGAACAATAATATCGACTTGTTCAGCAGGACAAGGTGACATGAGCATGGAATTTATGTACTGGTTGTCATTGTCTTTTGTTTTTAAAGAGAACAACAAGTTTGTGTAACATGAAAATACACAATGTAAAACAATGCCACAAACTATATGCATGGGCCGCCAAAGTCATTATTTGGTCATGCAAACATTCAAGTCTTGTTGTTTTCAATCTGTTTACAAATGTAGCATGACATGAAAATACCCAATATACAAAGGTGTTACAGACAAATATATTGACTTGAATGTTGAAGTTGATAATGCCAATGAATACTTTAATATTGATAATTACACACATACAATATGTCATTGTCTGTTGAAGCTTTATTTTGTTCATTATTGTATATTTTCTTTTCTTTTTATTTAGCCACGAGAGAAGAACCACTTGAGCAATGGCGCAGCCAAGGGAAGCCAAGGCATACAGATCAATGGAGTGCTGGGAAGGAGGGCTAACGCACTGCAATCGGAGGTAGGTTTAAATCATTCTCCTCCTCCTCCTCCTCCTCACCATCACCATCACCATCACCATCACCATCACCATCACCATCACCATCACCATCACCATCACCATCACCATCACCATCACCATCATCATTTGAATAGTAAAATGTCAGTCATTTTCTACCATTGAATCTGCAGTGAAACACAAAGGTTTTACATTATAGAATGTTGAATTGGTAGTAAAAGTGCTACATGTACTCAAATCGTACGCACGTACCACCATAAAATAGATCACATAATAAAAAAAACATTGTTGAAGCTAGCTGTTAATCATTTCATTCTATCGCCCGAATGTATAATGTTATCAAGTTCGAAATAATTTCATGCTCCAAATATTAACAGCATGCAAAGAATTTTCACCAACAAAGGTAACAATACATAAATGGAGATAATGTCTCTCTATCTCTCTAAACAAAATGTTTAAACCTGACCTTTCTCATCTGATCGTAAAGGAAAGGTCAACCAATTCTGGGGCAATGTGTTGTTATCCTGGAAAAAGAATTGCGTGATACATGCATGAAAAAGGTTTGATATAAAAGCACAAATGTTTCCTCTGCCTGCCATTGATGATTTATTCCGGCTTATAATCAAAATGTTCCCCCACTGAGATCATACAGGGTTGAATTATGGCATTTTTCTTTTTTTTAAACAGTTGACTCGTATTATATAAACAATTTGTTTAAAGTTCCATGCTTCAATGGTAATTGTTCCTTATTTGGACCCCATAGCTTCCCAGAAACATGTTTCTTTGTCACGCATATTGTCGTAGGAAAGAAATAATAACAATTTTCCTCATGTATTCGGCATTGCATGTGTCAGTTTATTTCAAGCCAATAATTTCTGAATTTGTGATATACTACATCCATTTAACACTCGTATCGAATCATATATTATCAGGCATTATCTTCTTTGTCGTATTCTTTTCAGAATCCACGCTTGAATGGTCATATGCTCTATACTAGACCCCCACGTTTCCCAAATATATTTCTTTTGTCACGTTGTAGCGGAAAGATATTTTCCCCATGTGTTTTTCAAAGCCATTGCGTGTGTCAGTTTAATTCAAGCCTGTGATTTCTGAATTTTTGATATACTACATCCATTTAACATTTGTTGTAAATCATATATTATCAGGCATTATCTGTTTTGTGTTGTATTCTTTTCAAAATCCATGCTTGAGTGGTAATATGCTCTATACTAGACCCCCACGTTTCCCAAACAAATTTATTTTGTCACGCTATATAGCGGAAAGATATTTTTGCAAAGTCATTGGGTGGAATTCACAAAGGAGGTTTGTAGGAGGTTTGTACAAACCATGGTTTGACCATGGTTTACATCTATGGAATGCCATTTGTAAACTGATGTAGAAAGAATGTAAACTCCTTGTTAACTCCTTGTTATCAATGTTGATTTACAATTTACTTGTATAGGAGAAGCATTCCATAGATGTAGACCATGGTAAAACCACAGTTTGTACTAACCTCCTACAAACCTCCTTTAATTCCACCCATTGCATGTCTCAGTTTATTTCAAGGATTTCTGAATTTATGATTGACTACACCCATTGAACAATTTTATATTACCAGACATCATCTTATTTATGTTGTATTCTTTTTCTAACCCACACTTGAATGGTAAATACTCTATCCTAGACTAGACCCCCCATGTTTATCACAGAATGTTGGAAATATGTTTTCTGCATGTGTCAGTTAATTTTAAAACTAAGTCGTTTACATTTTTGATATACTACATCAATTAAACATCTGTATTGAATCATATATTATCAGACATTATCTTCTTTATGTTGTTTCCATGGTTCAATAGTAAATGCTCTCCTTTTAGACCCCCAGCTTAAACAAACATTTTTTGTTCTCTTTATTGGCAGGAAGATATTACCCTTTTCCGTGTGTTTTTCATTTTAAGTTTATTATATGCGACTGTAACATTTGTTTTGAATTGATCAAACATTATCTTTATAGTATATTCTTTTTTGGAAATTATCACTTGAACGGTTATTGCCCCCTAATTTGAAACCTCCAACTTAGAACCAACCAAAGTAAATCTTCTGTCACATACTGTATGGTTGGTATTTTCATTTCACACATGTTTTGCATTTCCTGTGTCTTTTTTAGGTGTTGTTTCCCTAAGGTGGTCACTATACACAGATTCCACTGTACATGTATACCAAAATGCCTGTTTCCCTATTAAAAAAAAAAAAATAAATAAAAGGATCATCTACGAAGACCGCTCTCTGTGTCTCGCTTTATAAGCAGGTTTGACTGTATATTACATCTACATTATATGTTTGTGTGGGCGGGGGGAAACGAATGATAAATCGCCTTGCATTAGGATAAGATCAGAAGCCGTAGAAGTCGTTTCAATGTTTGCTAAATAAAGGCTACGGCTCGCAGCTCAGCCCTGAAACCGTGATATAAGCAGGAATCCGTATAAATACACAATAGGCACTTCTTGCTTCCACTGTTCAAATCATTTCCTCCTCAAGAAATTTATATCCACAGCTTTAAGTAATGGAAGATCAGGTTCCCGTAGGCGATTGGTTAATCCATTTGCATGTTTACAAATTACAAAACATGGATACTTCATGGACACTTTACCCTTTCTTTAACACTTCAGGGACTGCTCAATCCAGAAAAAAACAAATCGGCTGCGGACTATGAAGAATAGATGCTCATTAGATGATCTTATACCATTATTAAACTTAAAGGGATGTAGTAGCATTGTCAAAACTTTACCAGAACTCAAATACCTTGATGTATTTGTATTTCCAATAGAGACATGGATCAGGTTTGGGTTTTCTGAATTTCTCTTTCATTATAAAGATATTTATGATTGAAGTGTTTTTAATGTGAAAGTCTCCCTAGGACCGTTTTAACTGTGTGCAAAGTGGGTTATGGCAAAGACTTTTAAATAGGAAATATCAGTTTGCATTTTTGCTCATTACTCGGCCATATTAACATCCATTTTAACATCTTTTAAATAAAATGTTTACACATCAATCAATGCAGATGTCGGCTCACAGAAATACACATTTTATCAACACTTTGTTAGTTTTTGCACATGTCAACAAAGATACTAGATCCCTTTAATAATCTTGACTGGGATAATTCTATTGCATCTTTTTTTCTTTCTTCAAATGACGAGAAATGACTAGAAGGCAAGTGTGCGTTTGTTGAAAAACATCTTAAAGTTAGCTGTTATTTTTGTCATCATTTGTAAAATATAAGTTAGATTGGGAGTCAATTGCAAAGTTCTGTTTTCTTTTGTATACTGTCTTTGCTTGCAGAATAAAATAATAAAATATGAATCAGTAGGAGCCTAGCTTTCAATCCTAGCAGGAACTTTGTCAGGGCGAAAGTGACATTTACGAGGTGTAGACTGTATATGGACTATACATACGCGAACATATACTTTGATATCTTGATATTTTCCCTTTTAAAAAGTTTTGTACGGCAAACAAAGAAAACAAAAAAGTTCTATTAGAAGGTAATAAAGGCATACACAGACATGTACATTTAAAAGAACAACAGGTACAGTATAAACTACTCCAATATTTCACCTCCAAAATGAACACTTTGTCACAATTTGTCCTCTAGCTTTAGCGGAAAGGAAGGAACGTGACATGACGTAAGAGAATCGGTGTCTCTCTATTTTGTAAAGTGATATTTTGCCTGCAGAGCTAATGCTACAGATCATGTTGTTCTTGAAAAAAAAGAAGAGACTGAATTGATTATAAAAGTGTATCATTCCGCAGTCTTAACCTGTTCCCTAACTATATGTGACCGGCTATAGTGTGCTCAAAACCTGGCACTTGTCGGTAAAGATCATTACTAAGGCCTCATCACAAGCTTTCAGTTGATATTTTGTTCTAACTAATTGGTCAATAATTGGCGAAGATATGATTGTTTCCATTTTACAATCATAGGTCTTTTACACACATTGTGTGAACTTAAAATGCCCATTTCTTCACAACATGAATTACCGACAAGTGCCCGGTTTTGCTATAGCCGGTCACATATGTTTCAATACACATGATAGAGTTGATACAGAACCCACCAGGTTCCTGTACGTAATGGATAAAGTAAGCAAACGCATACATGTACATGATGTACCTTGATGGCAAAAGTGATATTTGCCCGCAGAGCAGATCTTTGACAGATAATGTTTTTTTCTCGGAGGAGGAAGAAGAAACGGGGTTAAAAATATATCTATGTTTGTATCAATCATTCAGCTGTCTGAAGCAGCATCATACAGGTATGTCATTTAGTATATCTTCTATGACAGGGCTTGACATTTAGCACTTGCCCTTTTGCAGCCCTGGGGCAAGTAAATATTGATGTCGGGCAAGTAGAATTTCATGAATGGTCTAGTTTGGTTGCCCGATGATCGGATCAGACAACTGACATTTCTGTTCAACTACGAGAGGACATTGTTAATTCCTTAATTGTTAATCTTATCTAATGTAGGAACAAGAGAGAAATTTGACAAGCACATTGAGCTACCTATCACAATTGTTCTTTTTTACAATTTGTTTTAATTTATTATTTTTATTATTGTTTTTGTTTTGTTTGGGGGGGGGGGGGCAAGTAATTTTCTATTTGAGCAAGTCAAATTAGAAAATGCATGACTTTACTCAAAGCTCCAAGCTAACTTGTTTCTCTTCTGGCCAGTTCGGGCAAGTGAAATCATGGATTTTAACATTGTACTTGCCCAAAACAGAAAATTGACTTGCCCGCTTATTTCTAGATGAGATTTAGAGTGTTTTCTTATAGTCATAGTTCATCAATTATTTAGTTGGCCGATCGGGCTACCAAACTAGGCCATTTACCAAATTTGACTTGCCCGACATCAATTTTGACTTGCCCCGGGCAACAGGGCAAGTGCTAATGTCGAGCCCTGCTTTACTTGCCTAAATGGGCAAGTAGCAAAAAAAAGTTTGTGCGGAGGCTTGTCTATCATAGCGTCTGAAACATTTTCTCCCAGGGCAAAAGATCAGACACGTTTGTCACTGAGGTATTCACACGGACGAAGAACAAACTGTATTAACTATAAATATCTGTGTTATTCAACTGTCTCGTGTTATATTGAGAAGAACGTGCTGAATTTATTATTGCAGTGTTTTTTTTATATCAAAGTTATCAAAGTAACCAAACGTGTATGTATTTATACCTCAATTGCAAAAAATATATTTTGTCCCCGAAGCAACTATAACCGCTAACATTTGTCCGGGGAAAAAGAACAAGCTGAATTAATTATAACATTGTTATTCAACTTTCTGAAGTTACCAAATGCGTATATGTATTTATACATCCATGGCCAAAGTGATACTTTTTTCCTTGGAGCAAATGTTACAGATAATGTCAATCAGAAGAACGTGCTGAATTTATTATTGCAGTGTTATTATCAAAATAACCAAAGTTACCAAACGTGTATACATGTATTTATGCCTCAATTGTAAAAAATATTTTGTCCTTAGAGGAAATATTACAGATAACATTTTCATAGCAGTGTTATTTAAATGTCTGAAGTTACCACACATGTATACCCTAATGGGTATATGTGATATTTTGCCCTTGGAGAAAATCTTATTTTTGGAAAAACATACTGATTTCATTATAACAGTGTTATATAACTGTCTAAAATTACCAAACACATATGTTTTTGTACATCCATGGCATAAGGGATACTTTTCCCTCTGAGAAAATGTTATTTTTTAAAAGAACATCCTGAATTTATTAGAACAGTGTTATTATCAAACGGCCTGAAGTTACCAAACACATTACGTCTCAATGGCAAATGTGATATTTTTTGTTTGTTCTCAGACCAAATGTTACATGTACAGTTTCAATCCTAGAAGGAAATATACTGAATTAATAATAATAAAACAAAACAGTATTATTCAACTGTCTAGTTAACAAACATGTACACCTTGGCATTTGGCAAAAGTGAGTTTGCCTCACAGCAAATGTTAAATACAATACTATTCCTAGTAAAAAGGATAGAACTGTCTTAAAGTAACAAGAACATGTTCACATATCCTCCACAAATACCAAAAGTGACATTTTGCTCGTAAAGTAAATACAGAAAATACTGTTCAAGGTAAGATATATAATTATACTGAATTAATTATAACAGTGTTTATATTGAATTATTCAACTATCTGAAGTTGTTGCAAATACATTTACACGTATTCCTCGACAAATGGCAAAGTGACATTTTGCCCGTAAAGCAAATACAAAAAACATATTATTCAAGGAAAGTTATATATACTGAATTAATTATAACAATGTTATTCAACTGTCTAAAGCTGCAAAAACATGAACACATCTCGACAAATGCCAAAAGTGACGTTTTGCTCTCAAAGCAAATACCCCAAAAAGTACTATTCAAGGAAAGTTATATACTGAATTAATTGTGTTATTCAACTCTCTGAAGTTACCAAACGTGTATTTATTTATACCTCAATGACAAAAGGGATTTTTTTTCCCTCTCTCCCAAGGGCAAATGTAACAAATGGTAGACCAAGAAGAGAAACAAGCAGAATTATTAAAATAAGAACGCTGTTTTTCAACTGTCTGAAGTTACCAAACATGTACACCTCGACATTTGGCAAAAATTACATTTTGCCCTAGCAATGATATGACAAACGTTGCAATTCTATTCTGTTTGACCCCTAAAGAATCTGTCAAACAATCTTACAGCGGGATATTGCAAGAATGAAAAGACATATATATGCAATATGATATTTCATATGCTCATGTGACAAATTCTACGATTATGGTACAATGTTATAAAATTGTACAATTTTGTTTTACCCCAACATATACTGTCGGCCACCCTTAAAGTTATATTGTAAATTATTATTTTGAAATATTAACAATCCTATTCTCTTTGGCTCACTACAGAAACTGTCGACGAGTCTTCCAGCGGCCAGCACGACGGGACCCCAGGCCCAGTCCGGCGGGGCCTTCCCCCAGCTCTCTCTGGGGCCCAAGGCCAGTAGTCTGGGGGACTCTCTGCCCCAGCTGACCAACATACAGGGCCACCTGGTGGCCGCCGGCCCGCACCACCAGACCACCGTGGGGGAACATATACGACACAGACAGAACACTAAACTGTAAGTTTAAAGGGGAATTCCACCCCAGAAATTTGATGTCTGCTATGAAAGGAGGCGAAAAAGTTGTACCCAAATTGGTAAAGCAGCTTTTAGCAACTAAAATGAGAGCATAAGTGTACAAAACTTATAACCAGTTGCTTGTCAGTGATGTTGCAATAGGCACCAATTTCTAAAAGATTGCTCATTTCGACAAGATATTCAAATAGCAATGTAACTCTTGCATTTCTTGTCAGATGTTGATAAAAATGTTGACAAAATATCCCTTTCGTTCTTTTAATTCTGTTAATATTTGTAATAACTAAACCTGGCCTGGTATTCCCCTTTAATATGCCTATTGATCTGACTTGTATGGTGTGTAAAATGTATTTTTAATTTGTATAAGATAGTGGTTGTCTCTTTGTTTGTATGTTTCTCTTTGTTCTAGTTTTTTTCTCTGAATACAAATTTGTGCATCCGCATTTCAAGAATTATTAATGGGGAACTATAGCTACGCCAGCTAATCTCCCTAGCAACCTTACATGTGGTATAGATGTGTGTATGTATGTGTGTGTGTACACATACATTATTTGTATGGGTAGGCAAGGCCAGTGTGTGTTTGGTCAGTGCAGAGAACTTCTGTCCAATCACAAGGTTCCTCCATGTACACACAGTGGCCACGAGAGGGCGACATGCATGAAAGCAGTACTGGCAAGAATAATAGAACGTTTAGTCTTCTAGTACATGTACCATTTGAGGATAGCCCTATGTATTTAACATGTATTGTGTTGTCAATTATCCTCTGTAAGAATGTAAATGTGTCCAGAAATAGTCAAGAAATATGAAAGGTTGAATATCAAGGAAATACAAACACAAGGTAATGTCAGCACTTTGGGGTTTAACACATATAATTCTAATCAGGATTTATACCTCCTTAATTTGCAGGAATGTCTTTGATATGCTGGTTCATAGATTTTAAATTTGTTTTTGTTTTTCTTTGTTTTTTTCTTTTTCATTTTCAGGGAGGAGTTGAAGAGGCCAGCCAAGAATGAAGGAAAGGAGGGTAAAGTTCCCCTCAAGCCAAATGGTGAGAATTTTTATATTATCAATAATAATAATGATAATGATAATAATGATAATGATAATGATAATGATCAAAATTATAATAATGATAATTATAATAATTATAATAATGATAATGATAATGATAAAAATAATGATAATGATAATTATAATTTGATCATAATAGTTCATACTTTACGCAGCATTTCCAATTATCAGCTGTTCATTGTGCTTTACTACCTCTCCGATTTAATCTGAAGCAAGCCTCCACACTTTTTTTGTTCTACTCGCCCCTTTAGGCAAGTAAAATAATGACTTTTCAAATTGACCAAGTACCATTATTACACAGACAACCCTGTTCCTCTCCTTGGTCTAACAGAGGCTATGATGTACTACAGAGATAAGCTCACAGTCTTCGAGGAGGCCGAGGTCCTGGACTACCAAGAAGTCTGGTTCCTGGGTCCAGAGGCTAAGAAGGTGGAGGGGGTCCAGGGGGCGTCGCAGAACAATGGCTACGATGATGAAAATGGTTCATATATCAAGGTAACTTGTGACAGATATGCTCTACTGTATTTTTTCTCTTCATCCAAAATGGTAAATCAATGTCAATTTTGTTACTTCTCGGATCGTCCTATTTAAAATTTGGGAGCTTTCTAAAAGAACAAATTCTCACCCAATAAAATGTGAAATAATTAATTGAAAAGGCCTTCACAATTACACTGCATTTATCTCTGATAACAAAATAATGAACAAGTTATGAATAACCTTCACATCGTAATGTATTTGTCCCCTTTATTCCCTACAGAAATATAATGTGTGTCGCAAGCTAGCAGTTACTATCTAAGCTAGCGGCATGCTTAAAGGGACTTAATAGTAACATTGTCCAGATCCTCAAAATCCAATTGAAATTCTAGCGGTTCCCTCATACCTTGTCATATTCTTATTAACAAAAAAAGCATGGGACAGGTTTCGGTTTTTCAAATTTCCCTTTCGTTAAAAAGATATTTACGATTGAAGTGTTCAGATGTCAAATTATCCAACGGATCATCAGAACCATATACAAAGTGAGTGCAATGAGTTAGTGAATGTCACTTTGCATTTTTGCTCTTTTCTTGGCCATATAAAGTCCATTTAACTTGAAATTTTCACACAACACCCAGTGGACCTATCAGATAACAACAATATACATTGTATCAACCACTCATCACTTTTTGAACATGTCAACAAAGTTACTAGATCCCTTTAAGCTTGTTGCTAGCTAGCTGCTAGCCTGCAACACACTTAGCTTTCTGTAGGGGTTTACATAATGGAAAATGCATGTTTAAAATCTTATATCCTTGAAACTTGAAAAAGGGGTTCATAGGTTTTGAGTGCTAATTATCTCGCCTGGTTTATTGCCACCGCTTCAGGTAACATGAATGTCTGCATTGACGTCACAATTATGAAATAATTCATGTTCTACATTAGCTGATACTGGTATTGATTTGGACTAATTTATATGTCTTCCTGTTCAATGAACAATGGGGGGAAGGGGAAATTAGTTTCTTGTTTCCAATCTATTTCTGATTATTGCCAGCCTGATCGTAATGTTGGTAGCTCTGTGGTATGAACATGTACATGTGAATACTACAATTGTTCTTTGTGATATTTGTAATAAGTAATGTTCTTTCTTTCTATGCAGGTCATACACGACCACCTAGCCTACAGATATGAGATACTGGAGGTCATCGGGAAAGGGTCATTCGGTCAAGTGGTCAAGGCATTTGACCACAAGCTCGGCGAGATGATCGCAATCAAGATTATACGCAATAAGAAGAGGTAATTTATAATGATGATAATGGTTTTGGTGATGATGATGATGATGATAATGATTATGATGATAATGATTATGATGATAATGATTATGATGATGATGATGATGGTAATTGATGGTGTTGATGACGATGGTATGATGATGATGATGACGACGACGACGACGATGATGACGATGACGACGATGACGATCTTGATGAGATGACGATGATGATGATGCCCTATATATATATTTAAAACATATTTATTATTATTATCATTTCAATTCTTAATGTACATTTTGCAGATTCCATCATCAGGCGCTGATAGAGGTGAAGATTCTAGATGCGCTCCGGCGGAAAGACAGAGACAACTCGCACAACGTCGTCCACATGCGGGAGTACTTCTACTACAGGAATCACTTATGCATCACCTTTGAATTATTAGGGTGAGTCAATAAACAGTATTAAAGATCAATCATGTAGAACCTGTCAGAAACTGTCTGAACGTCGTAGCTCATCAAGCTTGTGCGCATTACATAACACTGAGTCGGTGTGTATTTTGCACTGTGCAGAAGGCATTTGCAAGATGACAAAGTGAATCGGACCAACAAATCCTAACTACCTGTAACCCATTCAAGGCTATTTCATTTTGGTACAACATGCTTTCTTTGTAGACCCCAGTCCAAGCATTTTTGTAACCTAACTGGGTTAAAGGAAAAGTGTGGCTGATTTTCAATAACTGTAGTAAAATTATTCAAACTAATCAGTGAAAATGTCATGTAAATCAAGTAAAGGTACAAATGAGTTTCAAATTATTTTTATTTATTTATTTATTTTATTGGCGACATGATGACATCGAAAGGTCACAATTCTTCATTTATTATTTATTTTTTGTTTCATTTTCCCCCAAGAGTAAAAAAAAAAGAAGAAGCTTCTACAGATTCAGAATTCCCTTGATATGACACTTTGCTCTTTCCCTGCTCGAGTGCATAAATGAATAGTTTATAATGAAATAATTAATTATTGTGTAGAATTATGAAATCATCGTAACAATGAAAACTTCTGTCCCTATATTTTCAGAATGAACCTGTATGAGCTGATAAAGAAGAACAACTTCCAGGGGTTCTCAGTGGCTCTGATACGGCGCTTCGCCTTTTCCTTGCTCGGCTGTCTACGCATGCTGTCCAAGGAGCGCATCATCCACTGCGACCTCAAGCCAGAGAACATCCTCCTCAGGCAGAAGGGTCAAAGTTCAATCAAGGTCATTGACTTTGGATCCAGTTGCTACGAGCACCAAAGAGGTGGGTGTGGATAGTCTTTATTATGACAAATTTATGTTGAAACCTTTAAAAGGGTTTGTTTATTGTAATGCCTTGAACCATATAATGTGGTTGGAGATGTACTTTCAAATTATCTTTCCATCTGTCCCTACTTGTGAGGTAGATTATGAGGTCATGAAGTTTAAAGGTCAAGCGTGTGGCTAATCTTGTTTATAGAATAGCTTTTAACACAATTATTCACTGACCTATTAACAACCTACTTAATACAAGCCTGTGTTCGAAATCAATCTATAAATTACCATTTGGGCAAAGTTATCATTAGTTTGTCCAACCCATTGATATATGGAGCTTTGGTTGTACCCTAAATGTATACATCTTGAATGAATTTGGCAAAGTTAGACCTTAAGTATCAATTGTAAATCTCCGTTACTAGTCTGAACCTCCATTTTTCCTTTCACACAGTGTACACGTACATCCAGTCAAGGTTCTACCGTTCGCCCGAAGTCATTCTTGGTTTGCAATACGGTCTTCCCATTGACATGTGGAGCTTTGGTTGCCTCTTACATTTATGTAGCTCGTATACATTTTGAATTAAGCCTAAATTAGATCTGAAATCAAAATTGTAAGTCTAAATTTCTTTTTTTTTTTCTTTCTACTCTTATCGCAGTGTACACGTACATCCAGTCAAGGTTCTACCGTTCGCCCGAAGTCATACTTGGTCTGCAATACGGTCTTCCCATTGACATGTGGAGCTTTGGTTGCATACTGGTGGAGCTCTACACAGGTTACCCACTCTTCCCCGGGGAGAACGAGGTGGAACAACTGGCTTGTATCATGGAAGTGAGTTCAAAATCTTTGCTTTTAAGTTTTATAACCCATACATTTCACATAAATGTTTAGATGTTGTATTTATTTCGCTTTTACCTTCACCCAGGAGTATAAATGGTATTTAACCCTGTGCCATTGGCAGCATATGGCTAGTATGCTCCCCAGGGAGTTGAGATCAGTGCATAAGATAATTGTGAGGGTTTGTACTCGATGTGAAGATTATGGGTAATCATAGTGCTAGGGGATATACAGTCGAACATGTCTTAGTGGCCACCTGTCTATACCAGCCAACCTGCCTATAGTGCCCACCAAAAGTGATCCCTGGAACCTGTCTACAATGGTCACTAATCTTGTTTCCCTTGGGTGGCTACTATACACAGGTTTGACTATATGTTTATTATTCTCCTTTTTCTTTATTTGTTTATGAGATGTAATCAGAAGGAGATGTGAACACGTGATAATTTTGTGACCTTTTCTTTTTCTCTTTCCGTTTCCTTTTCTTCAACAGATCTTTGGACTTCCACCCCCACACATCATAGAAGAGGCACAGAGAAGAAGGCTATTCTTTGGTAAGAAATTCAAGTGATCCATTCATTATCATTGTTTCAAATTCAACGAAAATCATGGGGAGCTTTCACATTTCTCTTCTACCTTTTTGTTTGGCTTGGCTGACTGACTTAGATGCGTAGGACGGTGTGTCCCTTCACTCCCCTACAAGATTTCCTCTTCCATTCACATCTGCCTTTGGCTTGTTGCTCTGCCTCTTTCTTATAAGGGTAATCCCACATCGCTAGGACTTGATCTTTCCATCTCGTAGGAGGGTGTCCATTTGGCTTATAGTAACCGAAGTATGAAATGGGTTTTGTTTTTTCAAATATTTCCCTAATTATGGAGATATTTACAATTGAATGAATAGTGTTCCGGAATGCTTTTCAATTGGAGTCAAATTAAATGGGCATCCCTGATGTAATGGTTGTTGTCCATATTCTATTCTTTTGCACAGATTCAAGAGGCAACCCGCGGTGTATCACCAACAGTAAAGGCAAGAAGAGGAGACCAAACACCAAGGATCTGGGTTACGCAATCAAGACAGCTGATCCAAACTTCCTGGACTTCGTCAAAAGATGTCTCGAGTAAGGCCCAGAAATTTGTAATTTGTTAAAGTTTTGATTTTACTTCTGAATGTTAGCAAGAACAACAGAAAAAAAAGAAAAAAAAATAAATGTTTAATATATTAGTCAAGAAAACAGATACACACAAAAAAAACATTTTCATATTTGTGTAATTTCATGGCTCATTAAGTTTTGTTTCTATTTTTCAAGATAGTGCCTACAAAAATGGTTAAAAGGGCTACTTATGAAAAATAGCTAGACCATTGTCTGGAGCAAACGGTAATCCTGAGCTCACTGTATCTATTTTGTATGCGTGTATTATCAATAAGATGGAACCCCTTTAAGGGGTTCCATCTTATTGATAATACGTAATACGGATGTTGTTGGGTTAAAAAGGAAGAAAATACCATGTTGACACTCAGTCATGTTTGATAAAGATGCTGTGATATGGCTGTTATAGTTTTCAACTAACCAATCTTTCATTTGATTTATTCAACCACATAATAAAAGGTCATCTATATTACCAATAACAAAGCGATATAATTTTTTTTTTTTTTGGAGCCCCTGAAAAGGCAAAAGCTGATAATTATGGCCAGCCCCAGCCCCATAAAACAAGAAATATATAAAACAAATTTTAATTAAACAAACAACTTTCTTGTATAATTTATTGTTAAGATGGGACCCCTCACGAAGGCTGACGCCCGACCAGGCGATGGCGCACGACTTCATCCAGGAGGGGCTCCCCAAGAACAAGGAGAAGCACCGCACCTCCACGACCGCCTCCTCCACCTCCTCCTCCCATCATCAACATCATCATCATCACCATAGAAACAAGCACAGCCAACAACACCAGCAGGCCGCCAAAGATCTGCAGGCGGAGGAGTCGTCGACGACGACGACGACGGCGGGGGTCGCGGCCTCGGGTCACGAGGTCGGTAAAGCCACAGAGGGGTCAAGCGGAGGAGGGACATTCCAGTTACCAGCGGTTACGGGGGCGGGGACGACGCAGACGGCAAGACGGAGCGCCAAGGGCGGCGGTGGCGTCGGCATGATGACGACGACGACGTTGATGGCGGAGAAACAGAGCAACTCACTGGAAGATATATCGGGTAAATTAATCAATGACATACCAGCATATATTGTATGAAAAAAGAAGATAAAAAATGACAAATGTATAAACAAACAATCAACTTAGTTATAAAGACAGATTCATATCATCAACTCATCTAAGTTTTGAAGCGGTTTGGAGGAAGGCACTTAAATTACAGAATTAAGCTTATTTCATTTTTTTTTAGATTCTTCATTCTGTTTTCTTGTAAAGCTAGGATTGCTATCTTTCTTGTCTTGTCAGAATGAGTAAAGTTAGAAACAATTTAAATGGTTTCAACAATTAAATTGTTATTATCTAAGATACAAATTTGAAGTTTGAGTTGATTGAAGTACTTTGTGAAACATCCTCACACAATAAGATTTATTTACTAAATTCAAAATTTCTTTCCTCCCTTTTTTTTGGTAGAAAATTCAGTCTCCAAGCAACAAGGGACGGAGGGAAAGAAGAACGGCCCCAGGTTGGGGCGGGAGAAGTCCCACCTGAACCACAAATCGGACTTTGTCATGCCCCCGATACATACAGGAAAAGTGGACCTGACGTCGTCGGAAAAACCTGTCAACAAGGTTTGTAGGAAAAGATAATGTTTATTATTCAAATTATGTTTTTGTCCGGTATAAACCACAAATCGGACTTTGTCATGCCCCCGATACACACAGGAAAAGTGGACCTGACATCGGAAAAACCTGTCAACAAGGTTTGTAGGAAAAGATTAATGGTTATTATTGAAGCTATATTTTTTTTTCATGCCCACACTACATCGACCAAAAAATGTCAAGAATCCACATGACCCAGTCCCTTAAACAAGGGAATTAAAAAAAAAAACATTTGGGTGGAGGGGTTACTTTCAAGTTCACCCTCATGAACATTTGTGCAAATCTAGGCAAATGTATGGGGGTTCCTTTATGATTTTCTGGGGCTCTTTTGGGCATTTCGGGGGCTAAATCGCCTTGAGACCCCGTGTATTGTTTTCGTTGCTTTAAACCAGTTCAACCAGAGCTTAATCCTCCAACCATCTACAACTATTGTTGAAATGTTGAATTGAAAAGTTCAGCTTTCTACAAAGTCTGAGTGTTATGTCTACTCAATTGACTTATTGACTTATTGACTTATTTACTTGTCTATACTATTAACTTATAAATCTATCAACTTGTCTATACAACTACCTTATCTAAATTGTGCATTGCAATGAGGAAAATACATGTAAATCTGATTCTTTGAGTATTGTGACTTCCGTCGACCCTGGCACTCGAGGTTAATAATTGTGGAGCTGATTCGTATAATTTAATCAATGTTTTCCCCTCTTGATCTCTGTCGTGCAGGTGAAGCCCCTTCTATCGGAGAACAGGATGCCGTCTATGGAGGTCATCGAGGTCGATGACGCCGAGAAGCTGGTCGACGAGGTGGACGATGGCCGGGGGAATGACAACAACAACAACGACGACGACAACAATGCCGGTCACTTTAACGAGAAGTCGGGGCCCCCGGTGAAAGCCGAGCTGAAGCAGACTGCCCAGTTCTTACCGCCTATCGTATAGCACATGCTTTGATGTGTATACGTTGTTGTGTACACAGATGAAATACCATGCAGACTTTTTACTAAACTCATTGTCTACTTAAAATGCTTGAGCACCCCATCTTGGCAGCTCGGCTAAAGCCAAGGTCATAATGCTCTGAGCGCTTGAGATAAAAATGGACAATTATTATTTGTATTACTCGCAGCTGGTGGACTTTGTATCAAATCTGTGGGAAGCGCATCATCAGCTTTGGAGGAATGTTGGTTAAGAAACACTGGTAGACTAGACCATATTGATGGTTTTACCCTGTGAAACAAGCCCAGCCAACAGCACCAGCAGGCCGTCAAAGATTTGCTAGCGGAGGAGTCGTCGACGACGACGGCATGGGTCCGCGGCCAGCCTGGAGGAATATGGGTTAAGCAACACTTGCAGAGGACATATTGATTGTTTTACCCTGTGAAACATGGGCATGAAACAACGAATATGGCTTAATTATGCCTCCAGATAATGCCAACTGTGTTTAAAACACAAAAATTAGAACTTTTTGGCGATAAACCGGCGTGGTCGGACTTTAACCTCTGCGACAGGAACAGACAAAGAAGCCAAACAAATGTGTGGTTATGTCGCAGGTCTATCGTACGACACCAAACTTCGGGCATCCACAACCTGTA
Source organism: Echinarachnius parma (assembly GCA_037951105.1). Lineage (NCBI taxonomy): Eukaryota > Metazoa > Echinodermata > Echinoidea > Clypeasteroida > Echinarachniidae > Echinarachnius > Echinarachnius parma. Next base: position 45,085 of record JBAMJV010003555.1, read on the forward strand.
ATTTGTTGAATGAATGTTGTACGATTGTCTTATGATGTTATCACGACATTAAGTAGACAAATAATTTGTGGATCTGTCGTAGCATGAAACAGTGTAGTCCGAATTTCAAGCCACGACAGATTTTACACCCATTTCTTTGTAGGTCTGTCGTACAACATCACAAAACAAGCCACGAAATCCCCAACGCCGTGAACCTGCCATGAACCCGTCGTAGGTCTATTGTGACCAGGGCTTAAAGTTACTATCGCAGAAAGTGTATATCCATTTAAACATGGTTGGTTGCGTTGGTGAAATTCTTAGATTTAAGGCAATGAATTTGGTAGTTTACCATTGATGAATGGGTATTTTATTTTGTATGAATTGTGTGCAATCTATGGGAAAAAAATGAATAGGTGATTGATTAAATTAATTAAACATTCTCAGGATATCTAGTGTAAGCTTTGAGGGTTTTATTCAAAATTAATTTCTTGATAAGAAATCATCACCTAGATATTTACAGGACATTGAAAGGAAGGGATGTTATGTACAGTATACTATAAGTACACTCATTACCTTTTTTAAAATTGTGTAATTTTTCTAAGCACATTTTATTTCATTAGCAGTTTATTTATTGTTTTGTTTTTTTGCAACGAACACCACATTTTTTTCTTGTGAATTTACGCTTTTAATTCCATGCACATCTCCACCACTGCATATACCTTATCAACTCTTCTTAATTTTTAAAAATTTTTTTGCAAGCTCGTTTCATGAGCAATGTGTGAATTGACTGTATACAATTGGTTGTTTTTATCGTCTTAAATTTGAAGTGCCTTTTCTTGTTGGGGGGAGGGGGGATATCTTTATACTGTATAGCCAAACCTGTCTTACTGGCCCCCTGCCAGCCTGTCTATATAGAGGTCACCTGTCTACAGTGGCCACTTTTCTTGCTTCCCCTAGGTGGTCATTATACACAGGTTTGACGGTATGCTACATGTGTTATTGTGATGAACCTGTTAGGTAGAAGTCACCTGTTTACAGTGGTCACAAACCCACCAATCATAAACATTTTTAGTGAGAAGGGTGGAAGGTGTGGCTAAAACATACACAAAATGGTCATAAAAGCTCAGTTATTAAATTAAAAGAGAGAAAATACATTCCCAACCTGTGTATAGTGACCACTTACTATAAAACAGAATCAAGAAAAGTGCCCACTGTAAAAAGGTGATCTCTATTAAAGGTAACATAAATAGCATTGTGTTTCTTTGTACAAATCACTTTTGGTGGCCACTATAGGCAGGTTGGCTGCTATAGACAGGTTGTCACATAAGACAGGTTTGACCGTAGTGGGATTCTGTGAGCTTCAGACACATGCTTTTTGATTGGGGATTACGTTTATGTATTGTATGTAATCTACCAATTTGTTTAAATTGTTATATTTCAATGTAGATAGTGTAGATATAAATATGTGTATTCGATAAACACAACCCAAGTGCCAGCAATGTATTTGTAAATATTATGCAAGATTTATAAATAAACAAAGTATTCTGTAACTATATTTTATGTGTACCAAAATATAGGCGTAGTACTAGTAGCATAATATGAAAAACAACTAGTTGACGTACTGTACATGCTTTTGTTAACTTAATATTTTGAAACGTTGCAATTTGGAGCTTATATATATAGCATATATGATTTGCTATGATATATTTGACTTGTGACATTTGCCTATTTTGTCTTGGGGTGGGGGGGGGGGGGGGGGGGTGGGGGTGGCATAAAGAGTTGCGATTAATCACAAAATTGTGACTAATCGCAAGTCAGAAAATGCGCCTAAATGTGACAATCTGATTGGCTCAAATGCGTGTATTTTCTGACTTGCGATCCGTCGCAACTCTTTATGCAACGCCCCCCTGTACAATGTATCTGTAATATTTAAAGCTATTTTTGAATGACTTGAATTCAGAACTTTAATTCTTCGTTCTAGGAAGACTTTTCATTTAGCTATTCATCTTTTCATACCTTCTGAAACATATTTTGCTTTTTTGTTAAAGATTCAATTGAAGCGTGAATGATAAAAGACTTGATGCCTTAAATGAACAACACCTTGATTATATTCCAATTTTTATCTTCAAGTAAATTATGTAAGGGGTTTAAATGCCAAAAACCAATAAAACCCATTTTTTACCAAAACAAGATTATTCAGATTAAACCTGCCGAAAAATAAAATTCTCTATTTTTTATGATCAACTTATGGAACACTTTCAAACATGTTTTAAATTGTATGATGTTGACATTTTAATGAATTGACTTTTTTTATGAATTTAGAATGTAGAATGTATTTATCACTTTGTTTTGTTTTTGAAGTATAAGATGTATTTTAAATTATATTATGATGATGATGCAAGTGCAATTCTTAATTTTTAAATACGAGTTTCTTTGCTATATTTGTTCTTTTCTTTAAAGGAGATGTTTCCACACCTTTTGATTGTGTTCTCTACACATTAAAACACATTTTCATGCAACTAAACCCGTCACAAAAAGTTCCCGCAATTCATTTTTTGAGCGTTCATAAATCTCTTGTCCCTATATTATCATACATGAATTTGGTATCATTGGAAAGCATGTTTTATTCCTCTTTACATCGATGCCTCGTTTGTAATGGATATGTAATTATGGAATGTGCATTACACCTAAATATGGAGCGAAGTCAAGAGTTGCAAAATGCATCGTTATGGTGTGACCAGTCAACGAATTAACATTGACATTTCGCTTTTGACACAGCTCCATATTCAGGTCTACTGCACATTCCATATTTACAAACTCATTACAAATGAGGCATCGATGTAAAGGGGAATAAACAGGCTTGTCATTTACATATATCAAATTCGAGTAGGATCATTTCATAACAAAATAGATATCAACGCTCAAACTTAAATTGCAGAACTTTTTGTGAGGGGTTTATTTCTAACATTGGTCCTGTGAGCTAGGGAGGAGCATCATTCAAAGTCACTCACAGTACGGGCTTATCCCATTCATCGCGTACAGCATCGAGGCTACCATTATTGTTTAAAATCCAGATTTGTAATTTATCGCACTAGAATGTGACGTCAATCCCGAACAAATGAGCTCCGCTTCTTTTTGTTAGCTCTCGCAGCTCGCAGGGTTTGTGCAAGAAACAAAAGGTGAAACGTGAGCCAAGTAAATACAAAATTAACAAATGAACAGAATTTTTCTTGATTTTTCTCAAACAAATTCCTGTCTTTTACCAAGTGTAATGTGACGAAAAATTTAGTTAAAGGAGGAAGCTGAGCAAATATAGCACATGTTTGAGCTTCCACAAACTAGAAGATGATAAACAATTTAGTCAACGACATTGCCTGTAAGTTGTATACGCCTGGTTAAATACTCTTTATATTAACATATGTGTAGATTTGTTTTGTTTTAAAAGTGGAAGCAGTAGTTTTGTTTGTTTTGTTTTAAACATGGAACTTTAAAAGTATAATGTAGTAGTATATCTGAGTATTATTATAAATGTGTGCATTTTTTTGTATCTCTTAATGAGATTAGTTTGCAAGAAAAATTGTGCCGCGTTGCCAATTTGAATGCGGCTTCTTGTCATTATGACCTCGCCTATATCAGTGTTCAACCGTCCCGATTTGTACAAAAGAAGAATGCGTTTTGTTTTGTTTGCTTTTTTAAAATCATTTTTTATCACAATGACCAAGTAAATATTTTGTGTTTTTTTTTTTTACAAATGAAAATTTATATTTTCCTTGAGGAGATGAAAAAAAGAAGAACAATTGTGTGTTATATTACTCAACTTTGATATGTAAAATGTAAATATGAAAAAAATGTTTCTATCATTGCGATGGAGTCACACCCAAGTTGTGATTATTTCTGATTCAACGTACAACAAAAATAAAAATTTCTAAACAAATTTAATATTCTATATTTGTGGAAAAATTGGAACAGATGAAATGTGAATTACATAACCAAAAAAAAATTGTATTTATTTTTTTGAAATTGTGCACACATTTAATCACCTTGAAAATAGTATGTTATGCAGTGAAAACAAATTATTTTGTAGGGCTCATTATCAAGCCTGCCTGCAAGAAAATATATAGCACTCTGAAATTTGTTTTGCATTGATCTTGTTTATACAGATTTGATGGGGTTTCTCTTTTTAGTCCCGTAGTAGTGTTTTCCCTGTATGTATGTATGTATGTATTAAAAATAATGTTCCATATTTACATAGCATAGGGGGGTAGGGGTGGGCCCCTTGAAAATTCTAAGTCCATTTCTGCCCCCTGTATGAACAAAATATAGATAAATGAAATTTAAATTTAAATGAAATTGGTTGTTTTGCATTCAATTAATCACCTTGATTAGAATTTGTTTACCATCTGTTTTGTCATGGGAGAGCTTGAGAAGATTGAATACATTAAATTTGCATTGAAATGAAATTTGATTTTTTTTTTGGTTGCACCGATTCAATCACCTTGATATATATTATTGTATGAAATGTGTGCATATGTATGTAATTTATATATGTTTGCTTTTAAAGTGGCCCCTTTTAGGCTACACAACCAAAAATAAAATACATGACAGAATATTGATGAATAGGATTAAATATTGTACTAAGATTTGTTTTTCTAAGGTATCTTTCGAAGGCATCCTCAAAGCTTACTTGGAACTCTAGTTCGTTTTATCGATAGAAGCATCGAACAGCTTTTGGTTTTCCAAATTTCTATTTCGTTAAAAAAGATATTTACCATTGGAGTGTTCTGGTTTTTAACTATCCACTGGATAGTTATGACTGTATAGAAAGTCATTGCCATGATTTAGCGAATATCACGTTGCATTTTTCACTCATTACTCGGCCCATATAACCTCCATTTAACGTGAAATGTTCACACATCACTTGGTGGATATGTCAGCAAAGTTACTAGATCCCTTTAAAAAAAACTTTAAATGTCTGATTTCTATCTTCATGGGAGCAGACTTGGCCATTTATGATGAGGTAAAAGTTTCAGTCACTAAATGTAGACCTTGACCAGCACTCAAGTAGTATATCTTAATGTAATGCAGTATTAGTGTTGGACCAATTGATTCAATATAGCTAGGGGGCATTTTAATTGAACAGTTAAATAGAAAAGAATAATTGAAAAAAGTTGATGAAATTTATTGATTCATTAGAATCAAAATCAATTTAATTTGGAGATTCACATGATATTGATATACTTTGTGTATTTTGACATGATTTTGTGTGCAGTATACGGAACTCTAGTATGAATTGTAATGTTATACTGCACTGCATATTGTACCAAATGTGTTTTAGCTATATATATATTTATGTGTTAACATTCCACATATTGCACATTTCAATGTGCGATTGCATTACAAATATGCCATTCCTTGAATTATAATACATAGTCGGATTTTTGCACGGAATATTGCGTTGTCTGTGCGCATTAATTGTTGGTGCCATGTGATATTTTACTCGTCATTTTTGTTATTATTATTATTATAATTGTAAATTTTCCTCGCTGATGTTGAGAAATATATCTCTAAATATATATATATTGAAATATTTTGATGAAAGAAAAAATTGCATACTTTGTTTTCTATGTGATTTCTTACAGTCATGTCGTGTTTCTGCATTGTATGGGTGGAGTAGAGAGAGAAAAGGAATGGTTGGGGAAGAGAGGGGGAGGGTGGGATAAATAGGGGCGGAAGAGGGTCGGGAGGGGGTGAAAGGGGAGGGGGAGAGGGGGTGAGAAAGATTTCTGGTGGGGTAGAGAGAGAAAAAGAATGGTTGGGGAAGAGAGTGAGAGGGGGAGAAAGGGAGGGGAAGAGGGGAGATGGAGGGGGTATAGAGAGGGAGCGAGGGAAGTGAAGGGGGAGAAGAGGTGACTGGAGAGATAGTGGGGCAGCGAGAGGCAGTGTGGGGAGGGGAGGGAAGAGAGAGTCGAGAGAAGAGGGAAAGGGAGAGGGAGGGTATAGTGAGGGAGCAGGAGATGTAAAGGGGGAGAACAGGGAAGAGAGGGGGGTAGGAGCAGCGAGAGGTGGTGTGAGGAGGGAAGAGAGTCAAGAGAGGGGGAGGGGTGTGTGGAGGGAAGGGAGAGGATAGTAAAAAGAAGAGGAATGGGGATATAGGGGATGTCTGAATTGAAGGGGAAAAGAGAAGGCGAGGGGGAGGAAGAAAGATAGGAGGAGAGGGAGGGGTGTGAGGTGGGAAGAGAAGAGGGGGAAAGATATAAGAATGGGGAAGGGATATATGGGAGAGGAAAGAGGAAGAGAAGGGGATTGAAGGGAAGAAAGACAGAAGAGAAAGGAGAAATCCAGGAGGGATCTGGAGGGGTGAGGGTTCGAGTAGAGAGAGCTAGGGGAGAAGGTGGGAGAAGAGGTGATGGAAGAGGAGATGAATATGATATAAATGAAATGAGGGGAGGGGAAGGGGAGAAGAGGAGGTCTAGAGAAGGGAGACAGTGCATAGGAGAGGGGGAGGGGGGGGGGGGTTGTGGCAGAGAAGACGAAAGCTATGGGATTAACAAATCTGTGAAATATATATGATTATGGTATGATTATGGGATTAACAAATCTGTGAAATATATATGATTATGGTCTGATGTCTGTCCAGAATGTTAGCCCAATAAATCTTATCTACAACAGGGTATAACAAAACAGAAACATAAATTAAATACATTCAACTTACTCATAACTCATAAAATGTCCATGTTAAAACTTTTATAGGAATAGTAGTGTTAACGAGTGTTCTGGTCAAACTGAATCTTAGAAACTAAAACTTGTACGTATCATAGCAGAAAACATATTAACACCCAAGTTAAAGCCGTTTTCATTCTAAAAGCAGCCGTTAACACAAAGGTCGCCCTCTAGACACCTGAAATTGTCATCCATTTCTTATCAAAAATTGTGAATGCTGATCATGGTTAAAATAATGATTCAACATAGATAGCATCAAAAACAATTTAAAAGCCACATTGGTATAGTTCTGAAAATGTGAAGTATTTATCAATATTTGATTAAATAATGAAATATATGTTGGGCCCGACCTTTATTCCAATAGAATATACTTTATGGATATTTCAGCTGTTTCTGAAAGGATTTTGATCAAACAAAAAATGTTCTGTCTTTAAAATCATGTGCTTTTGTTCAAAGTTTACACCTCATAATTCACGAACAAATATTTCTTAAAGCGCCCTCTAAACCCAAACTGTACTATCCCTTTATTTTTTATTCCATTTCCACCAATATTAAATTCATTTCTATCTTTTAAAGTTCTTGTTTAATGGGCACTTCAATAAGGGTCTTTGCGAGGTAAAGGAAAACTACACGTAGCAATAAGGAAGAAGCACATCAAAGGAAAACATGGTTTGTCCAATAAAGGACTGGTGACATATCCAAATAAAGTCATTTGAATGAAAATCGTGCACATTGACCTTTATTAGCAATTTCTTCAATATACATAATAAAATGTATATAACCGTCCATGAAGTGGCTGTAAATATGATTCTGATTATCTCTTTTTTGAATGTTTAGCTAAGAAAGGAAATAATTTTTTTTTTTGTGGAATGAAAATAGCTCTCTAGATAAGTAAACCAAATTTTCAATATTATTCAAGACAATATATTTGGACAAAAGCTGCTGTGAATTGACCATTTTGAAATAAAACGATTGTTGACAAAGTAATGTTGTGCACAAGATTATGCTAGTTCACCGTATGCAGGCTTGTCGATATCTCCAGCCCAGCGCTCGCAGACAGGTACGTGAACAGGTGGTGAATTTATGCCAAATTTCACTGGCATGCATTGGATTTCCTCCGATATTTCTGCATTTAAGGATACTAAGGTTAGGATTTTACCACATTTTTACAGCATTTTCTAGAAAAGTCATACTTAGTATGACTTTTCTAGAAAATGCAGAATTCCAGATCATATCTTTTTTTATTTGTGAAAACTTGACTCATTATTTGCCTCACGTATGGATATGCAAAAATAGAAACGCCCCAAGCCCCCCCCCCCCCCCGGCCCCCCCCCCCCCCCAGACGCAGACAAAATAGTTTCAGTCTGGAAAAGCGACTATGTTTGAACAGCAGCGACGGAAGATGAGAACTCGGTTGATTTCTACGAAATTATCACCATTTTAGGAGCTTTACTGAGGTAAGTTTCGTAATGATTTATAAGTTAAATTGATAAGTATGTATATGAGCTTACATCCACATGATAAATGTTGAATTATCCTGTAAAGAAGGGCTAAAAAAATGAGTTTGTAAACCGATCTCGCGTTCGTGTGACCGATTGCTTCTGCTGGTCCCTGGATGAGAAGAGCGACTCCCAGGTAACGTCCATGCTGCAGCTTCGGCCAAGAGTGAGGCGTTTAACCGCACGTCCGTGGTCACAGCGGAAAGCATGAACTCTTGACTCTTGTCATTGAATTTGCATATCTTATGTCATGATGGTTGATGGTTGATGATGTATGATAGGTGTACTACACATCGGCACTGTTTTTAATATCGGCACCCCGCGTAATATTTGTTTTTGCGCGTGTTGTAAAAAATCGCGCATGAGATGATGCGCGCTACCCTTAGAAACTGAACTGGTCGAAAATTTGAGGAGAAATAATGCGTTGATCGTCCGCTACGAGTAATACGATAAATAATACCAACATCGCACAAGAAATGTTGAGTTGCGTGCACTGTCAATGAGGGCTGAGGGGGTGCCGGTATTAAAAACACTTCGAACTTGTGAAGCCAAAAAACAACGCGCGCGTTCGAAGGCAATATCTCGAAATATAATTAATGTATCGCAAATCTGATCATCGCATCGGAATCTGCACTATTTTCTCAATATGTGAGTACAATTTCAAGAAATTTGAATGATTTTTAAGTCTTAAACTGTCGGAAATGTTTTAGGGTGCCGATGCGGGGGTCACTCAATCATAACTTGTGTGTCTGTTTATGTTTTTATTGTGTACACCTTTTTCAAAATGATTAAACTAAAGTCAGTATCATGAAGGTTCAATTAAAATGATTGAATGTTTGAACGTCAAGTCGTCAACATTGTTTGACTTTGATTGCGTCTATTGAGTATTGACTTGAGTTGTCTTCACGCTTAACGCTTGTTGATGTATTGTTGTTGCATGTTGTCTTGTCTCTTGAGACTTGACTCTTGTTGTAAAGACAGTTGTCTTTAAAAAAAATGTCTGCTCTCTTTAAACATATTATTTAAAAATAAAACAAAATTACAAAAAAGGAACCAACAAGACAAAGATCTTGTCTAAGAACTTGTCTTTAGTTTAGAACTAGAATAACCTAACCAGGCTCTGTGCGTAGCACAGAGCCTGGCATATTGAAGTGTGTGTTAGGTGTATCGCTCGTAACAATTATTGGTAAAAATAGTATATAAGATACTATACAATTTATATCTGGTTTTATACTTACGACGGATGTTATCCATGGACATCAATAGTCCACTGTCTTGATACATGAGGCTCCATTCGGTGTATTTATTCACAAAATTAGGTTTTTATCGTCCAGATTGTGGTAAGAAGCAAAAATTCCAAAATGGTATCCGAATTTGTGTCCACAGTGCGCATGCGTGAGGTCGCAGGTCAAACTTTGGCGTACGAGCCAAGATGTGCGCGCGTTCTGCACAGCGATTGATAGTTCGTCGTTAACTGTGATCAGCGATGTGCGTAGCACATCGCTGTGACGAGATGTCGATTGAAATTAAGAAGTTTTTTTGACATGAGGTGTTTTATCCCCTTTAATCAGATTATTTTTAAATTTTGTTTACTTGTACTACACACAGAAACCCCCATATATGTCGGCGCTACACAAAATTACTATGAAAACAATGATAACCTACCTCAAATTGATTATTTATGTCGATTGTCCTTGTTAGAATCCCGCTGTGCGATGCCGACGGATCGAAAAAAAAAGCCGGATTCTAACAAGGACGATCGACATAAATAATCAATTTGAGGTAAGTTATCATTCTTTTTATAGCAATTTTGTGTAGCGCCGTCGTACATAGGTATTTTAGGGTGCAGTACAAGTTAACAAAATAAAAAAAAAATCTGCTTAAAGAGGATAAAACACCTCATCGCCCATCTACAAACATGTTCCTGCAAGATTTCGAGCGATGTATATGCCAGGCGGTTAGGTTAACATTGAGTACAGTGGCCTGGCTTATATGTATTAGTCAACCGATCGCCACTTACGCGCGGAACCGGAATAAAACCTCGCCTATATATCCCAGCATGCATTGCCGATGACTTTGGAGGCAACAGGACAATTTCGAATATTTGTGCGAAGCCGTTTGGGATTAATCATCAATTTGAGGTAAGTTATTATTCTTTTCATATAATTTCTATGTAGCGCGCAGATAAAACGCACTTTTGTTCTCTAGAAAAGGTTAACCAAATACAAAAAAATTATAATTAAAGGTGATAAAAACACCTCATCGCAAAAACGCTACACCATTTCGATCGTCAGTAATTCACAGCTCTGTGCTATGCACAGAGCTGATCATAGTTAGAACTAGAAGTGCTTGTGCTGAAAAAAAAAAAAAAGTTTCCTCCAGGACCTGGGGGAACACAAAATTCAAACACAGCAACAAATTTTGTTAACGTTTCATTGAAAATTGGAAATTGTGACTTGTGAGTGAGAAATTTTAAGTAATGAGCAAAAATGCAAAATTATATTCACTAACTCATTGCACTGACTTTGACTGTACACAGCTATAACTTTCCAGTGGATCATTACAAATCTGAACACTTCAATCGTTCATAATAATATCTTTTGACGAAAGGGAAATTTGAAATACAGAAACCTGTTCCATGCTTCTTTTGGTAATACAAATACAACAAGGTATTGAGAGAACCACAATAATTCTAAGTAAGATTTGTGGATTCGGACAATGGGCAGTCCCCAGAACCCCCACTGTTTAAATCAATTTAACCTGCCTTCCTTAAAACACTGGGTTATTTATATAATATAACCCATGGATCATGTAAAATTATGCAATTACGCCCGGGCTGAATTTAAGCATTCGTGAGAATTCCAGCCATTATTATTGATTGTATAGGTCTGTGAGAGGCTTGAATTTCTCCCAGAATTCCTGTAAAATAAACTTCTTATGAATGTACAATAAAAAGAGTACTCACAGGTATTGGCTTGTTTTTTGTTCTCAAATCAATACAATTTCTTTAACAAAATCTAGGCAGAGTGTCTCACTTATCAATAAACCGTTACCATTCTGTGTTTTTTGTAGAATTACCAATTCTAGCAAAGTATCTTTTGAAAGCAGATTGAAACTTTCAGTATCTTGGACCCCCCCACCCCCCTCCCCTCCCCGAGTTCTCTCAAAAATATAATATTTAGTTTCACAAAACTCTATTTATTTATGCCTGTATGTTTTGTATTGTTTTGGGTTAAATTATTTGGGTGGTACATGCCCCCTCCCCCTTCCGGTAGCTATGCCAATAACATTTGTGTGGGAGGGGGGGGGGGGGGGGGGCACACTATGCCTGTATGTTATGTATTGTCTTGGGTCAAATTATTTGGGTGGCACATGTCCCCTCCCCCTTCCGGTAGCTATGCCAATAAAATCCAGTGCTGTTATTGATACCCAAGAGGAAATTAATTCCTAATAGACTCAACAGGATTTATGTCCCGTGTATACCAGCATTTATTTTATTAGCTTTCCTTCAGAGTAACTCCATTTCCAGTTGTCGATCCATCAAATGTATTATATTTTATTTCAAAATGTATTATTTTTAATCTGAACTGTGAATATATTGCATATTGTAAATATTGATCTGATTATCATTTCATTTCATTTCATTTCAACCTGTCAAGTGTTACTGCACTGAGTGGTTGTGTACAGACAGCTGACTGTACAATGTGTACAAGCAGTGTTGAAATTATACACAGTATTTTCGTAATCCTAGGAAGCCTATTCGTACACAGTGCATGTGATTTTGTATAAATTTCATTCTTAACCTTCTCTATTCTTTGAGTGTGGATCTCCACATTTGCTGGCATGCCAAATGTGCTGATAGGCACACATTTCATTGTGTACAAGTTCTGGAATTAATGTGAATATGATTGTTCTGCACTGGCGACCGCTATCAATAAGGTCCTATTAAAGGGAGCCAAAACGCTGGCATTTTCGCTTACTATTACTGATAAATGCATAATTATTGTCACTTCAAGTTGTACGTATACATCAACCAAAAAAATACTTTTTTTTTCACGAGGGCGATTTTGAAAATTTTGAGGGAAAAAAACGCCCTCGTGAAATTATTCACGAGGGCTATTTTGGGGCTCACGGGGGCTCTTTTTTTTGTTTACATTGTTTTCACTGCTCAAGGGTCTAATAAATGATTATCATGATGTGATCTATCTGATTATGCCATGTTTGGTACGTTTCTGGCGCTTTCCGATCATGCAAAAAGATGTTAAAAAAAAAAAAAAAAAAAAAAAAAAAAAAAAATCTTTTTTTTTTTTTTTTTTTTTTTTTCTTGCCCCCGCGCCGTGGCTCACGGGGGCGATTTTAAAGGTATCGGGGGCGAATCGCCCTTTGCCCCCGTGTATTTTTTTGGTTGGTATACATATTCCTCTAGAACCAGGGTATCCCTAATAATGGAAATAATCAATGTTTTTGAAAGCACGATCCTCTGTTTTCACTGAACACTGGAGGTTGCCATGTTTTCCAACGGTACTGCATGAAACGTCACCTGAGCGCATTTGAGCGTGCACTATTACAAAAGTTGGTTATGTAACCGCAGTTCTTGAATCTGCTGCTATGTCAGTGGTTACGTAACCTGCTTTTAATAGCGCCAATCAAATGACTTTTCATGCGGTACTGGTTGGAAAACATGGCAGTAACCTCCAGTGTTCAGTCAAAACAGATGATAGTGCTTTCAAAAACATTGATTTATTTCCATCATTAGTGATACCCTGGGAGAGGAATAACTAGAAGTGACAATAATTATGCACTTATCAGTAATAGTGAGCGAAAATGCCAGTGTTTGGCCCCCCTTTATATAACCGATTCAACATGCATACGCACAGCTCAAATACACATATATTCAGTAAATTGCTATTTTTGTTATCAAATTAAGACACATCATATTTACAGGAGGTTCATAATCATATAAGGGCTGAACACCAGCACTTGCCCTCAGCACTTGCCACCAGCACTTGCCACCATCACTTGCCACCAGCACTTGCCACCAGCACTTGCCACCAGCACTTAGCCTATTGTCGGGGCAAGTGAAAAGTGATATTGGGCAAATAAAATTTCATAAATGATTTAGTTTGGTTGTCCAATTGGGCAACTAATACAATAATTGTTTAACTATGAGAGAAGAATGTAATTTCTTGCGTGCAAATCTCATCTTGAAATACGTGGGCAAGTCAATTTTTTGTTGGGGCAAGTAGAATTTGAACATTCATGATAACTTGCCCAACTGGCCAGTGCAGAAAAAAGTTAGTGTGGAAGCTTGCAAATACTGCAAGGAAAAGAGTGAATGCTACATGTATGACACTGCGATTCATAACATCCCTAAATATATATAAATTAATTATTTTCCCCCATTAAACTTTCAGACCCACAATGTAATACATGATACTTGCACATACTGTAGTACACAGCCAATGTACATTGTACCATGGAGTACTATCTATGATTGTACTATGGATTGTACAGTACATGAACCTATTGTACTGAACAAGGGTCCTGTGTAACAAATGTACTTGTACCTTGGAGTTGTAAAGTGCATGCAAAAGACAGCGCTATGAACAGATAAATTAATTATTTGCCCTATTTAATTTTTAAACAGATCATACATATTGACTACTGTACACAGCTAAACGTACATTGTACTGAACAAGGGTTGTGCATTACAAAATGTTCTTACAAAATGTATAATATACCTTGTACTTTGCAAAGTGAGTGGAAAATACAGTAATACAGGGATATACTGTGTGTGATCTTACATGGTGTCTAGGCCTTAGGATTGTTCATTTGAATAGTTCATGCGCAAAAAGGGATAAAACCATTTTTGCCCTTTTTCATTCAAGCTGAGATCATATATTATTACTGATTTTATATCAAGACATAGTTTCGAAGATATGATTAAAAACTCACAAAATCTTATTTTCTTATTATTGACGTTGTTTTTCAGCACCTTTATTTGCAATTAGCTTGAACTGATTAAAGTGTCTTGTATCGGTTTTTGCATATATGAACCCTCAATTTCATGCCATTGCTATGGTCCTAGATGATTCATATGGCAGTTACTGTAGCTATAATATTTTGTAGCTGCATAGGGTGGCAAGGAGTCAAGGCCTTGACCTATTTGGAATTTCAGCAGAAGTTGTTTATTGTGTGTCTTTCTGTGTGTGTATAGATGTATGATATATGCCTGGAACAATATGTGTATTGTATGTGATATTGATGTTTGTTGTTGGTGTGTTTGTAATTGTGTGTGTGTTGATAATTGTATGTATGTTTCACCTGGGCCCCATTGTAGAAAAATAATTGATTGTAAGTCAGATCATGTGTTCTAAATGCGCAAATCTTATTGGTTGAAACGCGCACATTTTCTGACTTACAATTAATTGTAACTTACAATCGATTGTATCTCTTTCTGAAACGGGGCCCTGGTCTGTTTTACAATTTAACATGTTTTTATGATTTATGAAATGGATAAAACATGCAGATAAATGCAGATTGTGTATGAGCTAAAATTCCAGAGTGTACTCAAGTGTATATAAAGTCTGAACCTATAAAGATATTACATGCATTTACAAGTAATTGGGATCATGATATGAAAAGGATCAAACAAATACAAATTGTCTATGAGCCAAACTTCCAGGCTATACTGCATTAAATGTGTCAAAATATCCATATCCTGTTTTCTCAGCTTTGTTTCCGCCGTTCCCCCCTTATTTGGCCGAGTTTCCTAGCTAATATCCGTCAAATTGTGTTCTGTGTTCTGTGTTCGTCTATTTGGTATTTTAAATTGTTATTTATTTTGCTTATTTTGAATATCTGTTGCGTGTCATCATGTTTATGTCATTGTTTTTGTTGAAAGAATTGAACCAAATATTGAATAGAAATAGAATTGAATTGATTTTATTAAATTTTTTCCAATAAATGGAATTTTACATTGAATAAAATGGAACTATTCCATTTCTGCATGTCTATGTCAAATAGGAAAGAAAAACATTAATATGCAAATGTTGGTGTGATTGTCATCAATCAATGAAAAGGGAAGATGTGCCTTTCCGTATACAATATTCTCTTAATCAGTGCTCTTATTCAAGCCTCCACACTAACTTGTTTCTCTACTGGACCGTTTGGGCAAGTAAAATCATAAATGTTCAAATTTTACTTGCCCAAAGTAAACAGACAATTTACTTGCCCAATTACTTTTGAATAAGATTTGTATGTAAGAAACTACATTCTAAGAACTAGTAGTTGAAGATAAATTTAAGCTGCCTGATCGGGCAAGCAACCTAGACCATTTACAAAATTTTACTTGCCCGACATCAATTTCTACTTGCCCCGGGCAAGCGGGCAAGTGCTAGTGTCAAGCCCTGTCTTATTCAAAATGCATATAAATTATACAATGCCAGCTAGCAGAAGGTGAAATGAAAGCTACATGTAGGTGAAACATGCAATGATCTAGCTATTGTATTTGCTGTTCAAAACAAAATATTAGGCTGTTTTCGCAACCGGCGACGCGGCGATCTAATGTACAGCGCTAATCTTAGCGGGGGGTCGCACTCAGAGCAAAAATTTCCGCGCATCCAAACCTACGACGGTAGTTGGCCGAAATAGCGTAGTGTGTACAGCGACTACGGAGCGGTCTGGTAAGCCCTTACTTCAATGTGTCAGCCAGAGGTCAGTGGGGTCAGCCAATCAGTGCGCTTGGTCACTCGAGCAAGGAGACGTTCCGCGTATTCTTCACTGCGAAACTGCAAATAGATCGCGACGGTAGCCAGAGTACGGAGACGGTCACAGCTGATTTAAATACCCCGTAGTCGTACTCCCGTCGCCGTGCGAAAAGACGCTAATGTAGATACACAGGGATGTAACTTTTCCAGATTTTTTTAAAAACTGGAAACAATTATTGTATTCCAATAAAATTGTTTGAGAAATTGACCCTAAGAACAGCTGATATTGTATAAAAATGTGTTTCAAACTTAAAATCTGTATCATTGGAAATAAAATGTTCAACTTTTTTCTATAAAATGAGCAGTATTTTAAGCACACTCGATCATGATAGCTCGATCATGATAATTTTCCAGATTTTGTTTGTTGTGCTTCTTACATCCCTGGATACAAAGCTAGTGTAAGGTCATCTCAAATCAAGGTTACGATGAAAACAACAAAACAGAGACAGCAGACTCTGCAGATATCGATCTCTGATATAATAATATGATACTACACATAATGTAGTGAAAATAGCAGCAACTTTTGATAAATTTGTGATGTCAAAACTCTTTGATATTAATGCTTTTTAAAGCTTTGCAAATGATATATATCATTTCCTTTGATTTGTGATGCCTGATTTGGTTGATTTGCTTTTCAATAGCTCTATTTAAAGCCTTGGCTTAGAACTATTGTGGAATGGAAAATTGTAAATTGTTTGAAAGCTACTGGGTAAGGTCATCTCAAATCTAGGTTATGATTCTTGAGAAAAATTGTTTGGCGTCTACTAAGTTTATGATATTGATCTACAATCTATGATATGACGTCTATATACTGTAAATAGCGGAACGTTTGTTTTTAGTTGCCAAGCCTCCACACTAACTTTTAATAACTTCTACTGTCCAGATTTCGTCAGGCAAGTGAAATAATGAATTTTTAATTTTACTTAGGACCGAACAGAAAATTGACATGCCCAATAAAACAGTGTGAACAAAATAATTTCCCACTTGCTTCTAGAATAGTTTGACTTGTAAGGAGTTAGATGATTTCTTCCGTAGTTAAACAGAAATGTTAGTTGCCCGACCAGGCAACCAAGCTAGAACACTATTGGAATTTAACTTGTCCAACATCAATTTTTACTTGCCCCGGGCAAATGGGCAAGTGCCCTGGATTTGCCATGAAAACCTTTTCATATAAATTCATGCTTTTATTGAATGCTAGTTGCAAATCGTTGAAAAGCTATTTGGTAGGGTCATATCAAATCAAGGTTATGATTCTGAATAGTAGGTATACATGTACAATGTACCTTTTCAGATGTTGATATAAAATTGATAAACAACATCAAAATTTTGATAAATGTTGCTGATTTGCTATTAAAAGCAAGATTTATTTTGTTACAGGGGGTAACAAAAGAATGAATAAAAGATATGTGCCTTGGCAATATGCCTGACCTCAACAATTCTCTCAACTGAGTAACTTTAATATGCCATTCCTGAATAGGTCACTAAACAGTCAAGATCATTTACCCTTGAGGAATTAAAAGATCTAGGCAATTTGAAATCTTTTAAATGGGAAGCTAAGTTAGTCTTCGACTGGTCCTGGAGACGAATTGCTCGCTGTTTAATCATTGCGATTGCCAATCACAGGAAAGTGCTCACAGACAAAAGCAGAATGACGTGGTGTAGCATGGTCGGACTGATTGGTTGGGAACGCAAGTTGCTGGGGGCAAACTCTATATATTTTTGTATATTTTGTTTAAAGTATGTTTCCTTTATGTTTTTTATACTTTTTTGGATAAGTAAAATGTGGCAATTCATTATTATTCATGATTTTACCTGCCCTAACAGGCCAGTAGCAAAAGTAAAGAAGAAAGTGTTGAGCATTGGATTATGGCAGGCAGTTGCCGTGATGTAACATTTATGAGACTACCATAAATCTCCGTGTATAAGACACACTTTTTTTCTGTCAGAAAAATTTCAAAGTGGGGGGTGCATCTTATACACAGGTACAGCAAAAAAAAAAGGAAAAAAAAAGAAGTCCTGTTGAATGTGTATAACGTCTAGGGCATGACAAGAGCTTGCTATCAAATGTAGCATTCAGCAACATGTACCTTTTTCTCACATCTTTGTATACAAAATATTGGTTAGTAAAAAATTGCAAGTTTATTGAGCAGTAAAATTGCTGCTCATGAATATTCATACATTCGTGAGCAGCAGTACTCATTAAATATGAAATTTTCTACCTGTGGTTATAAAATGTTCTCATATTAAAAATAGTTGTAAGTACATTTGGTAAATTGCATAATTAATGAGCATTGCTGCTCACTAAGTGCTGCTTATGAATATATGAATATTCATGATTTTATGAATATTCACGAGTGTGTATTATACACAGAGATTTACGGTACCAGCTGTACATTGCTTCTAATACAGTTTAATTTTTTTACCTGTACTAGTAGGTATGAAATGGTTATTATATACATGTAGATCTGAATAGAGATTGGAGGGTAGGGTGATATGCAACCAGGTGACCGAATATAAGGTTGCGAGGTCTTGTGCTTTTTGTGTGATCAAATGATGTTTTACTTGCCCAACACCCTGTCGCTGCGATATGAAGTGTTTGAGACTTCTAGTTTTACACCTTTTTTTTTAGAACTAAAAGAGTTTATATATGTTATACTTATGCGCTGACATTAACACCGCTTCTAGAATGATTTCAATCTTATACCTAGGTATGAAATGGGTAAAAGATCCGCGTTAGAGACTGGAGGGTGAGGCTAGGTAACATGGAGACAGAACGAAAGGTCGCGAGGTCTCCTGCCCTTTTTCAATTGTTGCCTGTTTTGCCTGCCCGCTGACATTTTCTTTGATATATAGATCAGGGTAGCTGATTTTTCTTTTGATACTAGATGATGTATGACCTTTTTTTTTTACTCTTTCAGCACCAGTAGTCTGAGCCATTTATTTGTGAGAGGGCGGAGAATACTTTGGCCTTGGTCAATGGAGAGTACATGTTATATGGTTTTGCCAAAATCAAGTGGTATTGAATGGGTTAACCCATTTAGGACTGACTGATTTTGCTATATATTCTCCATATTAGACTCCTGCAGGAGTATTTTCGGGACCAGTCCTGAACAGGTTAATATACTCTTTACAACTGGTATGCTAAGCAGGCCTTTGCAGCACATGTGTAATGTAGGGTGTATTTTAATCATTTGTGTACAACCATGCTGAAATATTAATGTTGTCCTTGGTAGTTACAGTAGATCTATGTATAAAAGGGAACCAAACGCTGGCATTTTTGCTCACTGTTACTGATAAGTGCATAATTCCTGTTAGTTCTATAGTCATATAGGGTGTCACTAATGGTGGAAATAATGTTATTGTGACCAGACTGACCACTGGAGGCTGCCATGTTTTCCAACGTTACCATGTGAAGCTTCATTTGAGCATGCGCTATAAACAAGAGTAGGTTATGTAACCATGTTGAATCTGCTGCTATGTCAGTAGTTACGTAACCCGCTTTTGTGAGTGCAAGGTTAGATGATGTTTCATATGGTACAGTTGGAAAACATGGCAGCCTCCAGTGTCCAGTCAAAACAGATAATTGTAGTTTTAAAAACGTTGATTATTTTCAAATTATTAGTGATACCCAAGCAGAAATATACGACTAGAAGTATTAAACAGGAGTTATGCACTTATCAGAAACAGATATATGCGAAAATGCCAGTGTTTGGCTCCCCTTCAATAGACCGCTTCTGTAATGTATGCAAATAATATGCGTATGCCGGAGCTTGCCGGACATAGTTACTATTGTTAAGCTTGCCAACAGGGAGTCTGACGTCCTACACATAATATTTGCATACATTACAGAAGCGGTCTATTGGGGCTGGCGTGATTGGCATGACACCCTTTCTTACTCTTTTCCCTCTCTATCAAAAAATATTCAGGTGAGAGTGAAAAAGATTTTTTAAAAATTTTTGGCTTTTTAAAAGTGAGTTCTGAGTACAACTGTACGTACCTTCATGTACATTGTAGGTTGGAGCCTTTTCTATGTGATGCCAAATGTTTTTAGCTATTGATTATTTCTAATGTTGGGAATATTTAGCACAAATAAAGGAGAGCTAACTTTGGTCTCAACTAGGTGCCCAAACTTCAAACGTGATTATCTGCGAAGTATGAAACGGGACTGCGCCCTTCTCTCACCCCAAGCCCCAACCTACATGTATGTAAACAGGTTGCATTTCCAACAAAATGGCTCGTTAGACAACTTAAACTGTCAAAACAATCACTCGCTGTTCTCATTTAAATAAACAGAGCGGAGTTTCAGTTTATAATCTCTTGAAGTACCAAAATAAAACAAAAAAGGTCACAGCACATGTTCTCCAGAAAAACCCCCTAACAGTAACAGGTTTTTACTTCAGGGGAAATGTAGGTCTACATGTACATCTAACAAAACAAACTAAGAAAATAATAGGTCATGCCACACACGTATTAAGTAAACTCAGACACTTTATCCATTCACTTTATATTAAGTTATCCATTAAATATAAATATTTTTTTCTTCAAAAAAGTAATATTTGAGACAATCATATTATATCAATTTCATTGTAAGATTATTGAGAATATTATGTGCGATTTTCATAGAAAAAAATATTGTTCACCTAGTGAAAACAGAGAAAATCAATGTCTGATTTTATCCTGATTGTTCGCGTGAAGTATCCAAATTCGGATACTCTTGACTACGGTCGGAAGCGTCTATAGACGCTCTCAAATTAAATCGTAAATATCTCCGTAATTAGGAAGACATTTCAAAAATCAAAACCCATTTCATTCTCATGTTAAAGGACATTGAAATCCAGACAAATTGTTGTATGCACTATAATACCATTTTCAAGCTTACATTACCGATGAAAATACCGATGAAAATACCGATGAAAAAGACCGATGGAATTTCTTATGTACCGTAAAACTCCGTGTATAAGACGCACTTTTTTTCCGTCGGAAAATTTTCAAAGTGGGGGGTGCGTCTTATACACAGGTACAACCAAAAAAAAAAAAAAAAATTTTTTTTTTTTTTTTTTGAATTTTTTTTTTGGGACACCCTGTAGTCATGTTTAATGCATATTACACTGGTCTAGGGCATGACAAGAGCTTGATATAAGGGGGAACATTTATCAAAATATACCTTTTTCCTACATAAATGATAGTGGTTAGCAAAACAAAATGCAAGTTTTTAAGCAGTAACACTGCTACTAATTGAATATTCAGATATTCATGAGTAGCAGCACTCATTTAATATTCAATTTTCTAAACAGTGGTTCTACATTTTTTCTCAACAAAAAAGTTATTAATGAATTTAGTATTTTGCATATTTAATGAGCATTGCTACCTCATGAATATTCATGAAAAAAAATATTCTAAAAAAAAAAAAAAAAAAGATTTTTTTTAAAAAATTTTTTTTTTAGAAAGTTGGGGGTGCGATTTATACACGAGTGCGACTTATACACGAAGTTTTACGGTATTGTAAACAACGGGGAACTCGCAACTTCCCCTCTGTCGCATTCATAATGCAGGGGAATTTAATCGCCTTTTGCATTCACCGGCCGGAAGTGAAGAATTGTTGATAAAAAAAAGCCACTAGCCTATACTTTCAATAAATTTGTTAGTGATCCGTTTTAAATATTGTTCTGTTCATCATTTGGTTTAATAAATATATGCTTTATAATAAATATATTATTATAACGATGTTCATGAATTGAATTTTTGTAAAAACCTTTATATTCATGCAACATACAAGTAAAACGGGGCCCCTTGGTAGATCAGTTGTTTAACTGAAAGGGCAACCCCGTTGAAATAAAACGTTAATAAATAATAAATAAATAAATAAAACAAATCAATTTATACGTAAACAAAACGTCAACAAAAAACACGTGCACGATACTCGAGGTTCACTTTACACAAGCTAGCTATGGCGCAGCATAATATTATCGCATGCCGTGTTCCGAAAAAAGCGCGCGTTACACTGCTTTAGCCGGAACAAGAACGACCTTTGACCATTTTCATCGGTATTTTTCACCCGAACGATTTCAAGCTGACCGTTTCATCAGAGTGACACCGATAGAAAGAGAATTTCTCCTACTCTAAAGTAGGAGAATTTAATCGCCTATTTCTCTTCTTTTCATCGCCTATTCTATCGGCCTTTTCACCTCTGTAGCATTCATGCTGGCCGTTTCATCGTCATGCGTCCGGACGCATCCGATGAAAAGTCAGTGAGCTTGAAAGCAACATCAGACACTAAATAGGATAAATAGTCCTGAAAATTTGAGCACAATCGGTCAAGAAATAAGAAAACTATGGCTCTTTGAAAAGAGCCATTTATTTCTACGAGTGACTCAAATTGGCAACGCACTCTGGCAAAGTTGTGGACTACTCCCCATACATTTTGTACACAAAATTTTAATTTGTTCAATTTTCTCAAAATTTATGTTTACCCTTCGTTTGAGTTCAACATACATTATGTTTTGTAGAATGCATTTATACATAACATATCATGAGTTGGGGGAATGGAAAAGTGTGACTATGAAGAAACTGTAAAAATGGGAACATTTGTGTAAAAACATATATGGGGAGCTGTAGTCCACACACTTATCAGAGTGCGTTGCCAATTTGAGTTCCCCAGCTAATGGACATCTTCAAAGAGCCATAGTTTTCTTGTTTCTTTCCGATTATGCTCTCTTACTTGAAGAGATTATTCCTCCTAATCTCTTCAAGTCTATGAAAGCAACATTTTGCTTGGGTTTCATTGTCCTTTAACCATAAGCCAAACAACTTGGTTCAAGAGAAGTGTGAAAGCTCCAAGTGATTTTGGTGGAATTTTACAAAGTTAAAGGGCAATGAAATTATGGCTTTCGGTTATTATTATTGTTTAGAGGGTGAACAGACATTTGATTTGATACATAACTTGGCAATTTTGGCCTCCTGGATCCCATGAAATCCTTACGTGAACATACCCACATTTTACTAATTCTTACGGCGGCAAAAGATGATGGGAGCGGCCATATTCTTGTAATTACCCGACATGCTTTGCAAACTCTGACGTATGTGCTTAGGGCCGAACAAAAAGCTTTTCACTGATTTCAAAGCATCTATACAAGTATTCAGACAATGGTTTGAATTGGTGATATTGAAATGCATTAGTGCATATAATTGACCGTAGTCCGCACAAACCTAATAATGGCGGCCTCCAGTGTTCGCGTGAATAGTGGTATACCCGATATAGTTTTTACATATTTCTTCCAAAGCAGAAAGAGTCAGAGTAATGTTACATAGGTATATAAACAGGCATATTACGATGTATAAAGTAGGATAAACTCTATTCTTGAGTTGCATTGCCCTTTAATGGATCACTTTAAGGGTAAATTTTTGGAAATGAAGGGGTAGCACACCATTTAGAAAAAAAGTTGATAAAATACAATAACAGAAGAGAAAAGGTCATAGTACGTAAATTAAAATTGGTGGTAGCTATTTTATCACTACAAGACCTTGTGGATGTGTGATAGCTCATAAATAATGTCTGACTGATAACCAATTCCAGGGCTTTACATTTTTTCAACAATTGTCATGTTGAAGTCAGAATGCAATCGTGCTCTTGTTATTTTCAGGCTCAAACTCAAAGGCCTCAATTTACTAATAGGGACATTTAGGTCCAACTGCATTCCCCCATTGAAACCAAATGAAAATAGGTCACACTACACATAAGGAAACTTGGATGCTAAAGGGAACCATGGGGCAAGAGCCCTTATTTAAGCAAAACAAAATGTAGAAAAATAGAAAGGTCGTATAGTACATAAGCGGAAGTTAGCGGCTATTTTTTTATCATGAGACTTGGACATGCCCCTGTGAATGTATGATAGCTCCTAGTCCTAAATAAGGCTGAGTCGGTTCGGTCGATCACACCGGTTACCGACCGTTTCAATCGGGACCCGGTTTCGTTATATCGGAAACGGTGCCCCGATAAAAAATAAAAATAAATACAATGTTAAAAAAGAAATTAAGATTATCACAATAATGTAGCGGAATTCAAATAAAAACGGGGCAATTGATATCATTTACTTTAAAGAGTGGTTAATTTCGAGAAATTCTTGGTTCGTTTACTTCGTTTGACAGTCAGAAATTGAACAGGAAGCGCAAAATTGCTAGTCATTTGAACAATATTGTCGGCGGATGTGCACACAATGTTAGTCCGATACTCCAGGGGAGTTGTCTGATGGATCTTTGTATGATCCAGCTGATAAGCCAGTGCATTAAAAAAGTAGCTCAAAATACGTTTTTTGGTCATTTGCACCATTTTAAAATGTTTTGATATTCTACTTACATGATTTCATGGCGTTTGATAGCTGAACAGAAACAAAAATGAGCCCCAAAACAATGAAAACAATTACGCAAAATATCGATAAAAAACGACTACATCGCTCCTATTCGCTCGTATACTTTGTGTGCAAACGTATGGCCTGGGGATGAATTAACATAGTTCCACCGGCCGGCGGATGAATCTCGCGTAAGAAAAAAAGACCCGTAACTTGCACGCAAAGTATACGAGCGATATGCATGAAACAGCGGCCCGAAAACTTGCTGCATGCTGTAGCTCAATTCATCAACCTTCGATCCTCACGATCACGAATGTTCCTTGGAAATTTATCGATAATTCAGCACAGTTTTTTCATTGTTTTGGGGGTGATTTTGTATTCTGTTCAGCTTTCAAATGCCATGTTATCATGTAAGTAGACTACCAAAATGGTGTTGATTGCGAAAAGGCTAATTTATAGCCACTTTTTGAGGGCAGTGGCTCACAGTCACAAGCGATCGTTTCCCCCCGACTAGCGGGCTAAGTTTCTGTGAACCGCGTTGCGATGGGCAATGGTGAACAAACGATCGATTTATAGGTCCAATTTACTTCGAAAAATATACTTTTCATGTGAAACTGAGTTAATTCTGGATAGTCTGGAACTATTTCCCCGTAAAGATTGATATGTAAATCCATAAAAGCCTTGACAGTATTTATAATGTTATTTGCATATAAAAAGAGCAATATAAGCCCCAAACAGTGCATTTTTGCCGATGTGTGCACGATTGCGTGATTTTACCGGTCCGAGTTTCGACGGTAAAAATTTATCGGGATACCGGTTCCCGACCGGTAAAAGTTTATCGGGACCCGGTTCCGACAATTACCGACATGACTCAGCCTTAGTCCTAAATTATCTTCAGATTGAGATCCAATTCCAGAGGGTAACATTTTATCAACATTGGCATGTTGAAGTCAGAATGCATTCATGTCACTCTTTCAAAATGATTTTTTTTATTTTCAGGATAAAAAGGCTTAATTTTGCTAATAGGGACATTTAGGTCTACTGCATTCACCTTTTGAAACCAAATAAAAATAGGTCACACTACACATAAGAAAACTTAAATGCTAAAGGGCACACTTTGGGAAACATGGGGCAGGAGACCTTTTTGAGGCGAAACAAAATGAAGTAAAATAGAAAGGTCATGCAGTGCATAAGCGGAAGTTAGCGGCTATTTTCTATCGCGAGACTTGGACAAGAATCTGTGAATGTATGATAACTCATAATCCCTGGCCGTTATCCAATTTCCCCGAGTGCCGCAATGTTCACGGCTCTGCTATGTTGAGTAAGGAATGAGAGGTGCTAGTGATGTGTTACAAAATAGCTGCGATTCCGACAATGATTTTCAGTCGATCCGTCGTGATAAATCTCCCAGGACCCCCTCTTCTCTCTCCTGCTCTCTCTCTGTCTCTCCCCTTCTTCCAGGCTCTCGCCAGAGAGGGGGTCCTCCCATCTCTCTGCTCTCGCAGTCTCCGCATCTCTCTGCCCCATTAAAAACAGACATGGGGGCTGAGGGTGATTTAGCCCCCCCCTGTGAAATGCCCCCTGCTCTCTCCTCTTCTTTGCCCGCCCCCTCTATCTCCCCCTCCTCTCTTTCTCTCCCCCGCTCATCTCTATTCCCCCTCTCCAACCCCTCCATCTCTTCTCTCCACTGTTTCCCCTCTCCCTCTCTCGCACCCATCTCTTCTTTTCTTTCTGTCCTGTTTTCTCCTCCCTGCCTCGTTCCCCATGCCCCTGTCTGTGCCCCTGCCTTTGCCCCTGCCCGTGCCCGTGCCTTTTCTCTCCATATCTCTCTTTTTCTCTGTATATATTCTCTTTTATATTCCACATACTAAGAATCTTGCTCTACGATTGGTCAAAAGTTAATCACGTGATGAAATATAGTTTTGCCCATTCGTTACACTCTGTAGATATCTTGGGTGAAAGTGCGTTGCACTCACTAGATAAAAAGTACTATCTACACTCCGCGGTTGCATGCCATTGAATTGAATACCAATAAGTGGCGCGATAACTCTATGCGCGCGGTTGCATTGAATTGCTGTGGAGAGTGTGTATTCACATTCCGCACTATTCAGCAGACCATACATAGAAGACGACTCCAACACTGCCGTTGTATTGTAGGTATGGTAGTACCGGGTACGGTACCGTCTGCTTCATTTAATACGGGATTTGAATAACCACACACTGCATGCAAAATGCACGGTCAATTCAATGCAACCGCGGATGTGTGTGTGTTGCGCGAATTACAAATGTAATGCGTACTTTGCAATATGTATCGTACACCGCTTGCCATGACTCTGACGTTTAGACTTTAGAACGTTGACTTATGAACTGTTTTAGTGTTTCATCATCATTGATTACAATTTTCTTGGAGTCTGACTTGGAGTTGGAGTTCACTTTCATTTTATATTGGAATAGCCATTGTTGGTAAGTAGATCAAAGTCTAGTAGTGCCGGTAACTGTAGTGTTACTGTTAGTGTTGTTAGAACTAGTCTAGGCCTAGACATTAAAAACAGTTTAAGTTGTCTTTCTCGTAGACCTAGCTACCAGTGAAATGTTTCCAATGTAGAATATAAAGCAAATAATCACCTTTTGGTTTCAGGCAATGGCAAACCATCACTTCCTCGGCAATCTGAATGTATACGCTATCTTTCCTCAGCTTCGCTTCGGAAAGATAGCTACATCCAGATTGCCTCGGAAGTGATAGATTGTGCCATTGCCTTCACCAACGGTAATTATTTGCTTACTATCTTCTATCTTCCCCTTTCTCTGGTACACTCCTTAGTTCTCTCCCCTTTCTTTCCGCATTCCTTTTCTTCTGTTCCCCTATCCCCCTTCTTTTCCCTACTGCCCCTTTCTTTTGCCTTTCTGCCCCTTTCTTTTCCCCATCTCTCCCCTCTTACCCCTCATCTTTCTCTCTCTCTCTCTTGATCTAGCCAGATATGAGTTATTGATGTATTTGGGTCACGAAACCTTTCAATATGAATCATATGAATAGACAGGGAGGGGGAGTCAGTCAATCCAGCTCTGGTATTACAAAAAAAAAGGTCCTTGCCTGGTCTGGAACTGTGGATAGGGGTAATCATAAAAAGGTTCAGGATGGTGTGTGTGTGTGTGTGTGCACCCAGGGTGTGTGTAGGGTGTGCAAATACAGCTGGAAAAGTGCAAAGGGGTGCTACTGCAGTTCACCAGGGGTGCGTGTGGGGTGTCAAGTGGGGGGCACCTGTCCCTACATGTATGTACAATGTTTCTGAAGGTAAAGCCAAAGGACAGGTTACCTTTGCATGTATACAGATATATAAATCCAGGTACTTCTATTTTTAGCGTTTTGATGAGACATGTTGTACATTTATGTACTATGTTGTTCACATTACAACATCGGAATTTGTTTTTGGTGTGTTCTGAGCATTGATTTTTATAGGCCCGGTCACATATCACCGGATAGTGTAAAAGGATGCCATATTACTATTATTTTTGTTTTGAATATTAACCTTGTAGAAAAATGGTAGGTTTGTGTAGTCTATGGGAATTCATATTAAATCTAGCCATTCTGGGAGAGGATTCGGTTGATTTTGTTTTTTTATTCTCATCGTCGTATCTGTATAAAGACGTTGCCCTAGGATACCGACAATTTATGGTATGATCTAATCATCGTCCGTGGGGCGATACATTTCCACTTCTTCACACATCTTGTTCCCCCCTTATTTTGGTTGATGGTCCGTTGACAATTGGTAATGTTTCCTGCCAAACGTAAGGGTATGGGACCTTTTAGAATGTCTCGTTTCGGTCGGAAAGATACAAACAAATAATGTTCAATAATATATTGCACATTTCCACTTATTTCATTACATCTTCCATCTTTAAAAAAAAAATATAAAAAATGGGGGATGGGGCCCTTTGACAATTGAAAATGTTTCCTGCCAAACATTAGGGTATGGGACCTTTTAGAATGTCTTGATGCGGTCGGAAAGATACAAACAAATAATGTTCAATAATGTGTTGCATATTTCCACTTTTTTCATTACATCTTCCATCTTAAAAAAAAAAAAAATGGGTAAGCATTGGGGTATGAAACCTTTTCTTCAGTATTTGGTCTTAAAGAGATCTTGAAACAAATTTCAAAATCCACATAACTTGTTTTATTCATATTACCAATAGAAGCATGGAACAGGCTTTGGTTTTCAAAGTGTCGTTTTGGTTATAAGGATATTTATGATTGAAATGTTCCAATTTGAAAGTCTCCCTGGGAGACTTTCAACGGTGTGCATAGTTTGTGCATTGAGTAGCAAATATCACGTCGCTTTTTTGCTCGTTACTCGGTCCTGTATGACATTAATTTACCATGGAATGTTCACTCATCATCACTCAGTAAGACATCAGATCACAGAAATACCCATTTTTAGCAACTCCTTGTCAGTTTTTGCGCATGTCAACAAAGTAGAGACATTGCACATTTCAACCTTTTCTACACACATGTATCTTTCGTCTTAAAAATAAATGGGGGAGGGTGTCTTCTGCCAAACATTAAGGTATGAATCCTTTTCTTCTCGATTTGGCCTTAAAGATATTAACTCAAATTGTTCAACAATGTGTTGCATATTTCCACTTTTTCCACACAAATGTATCTTCCGTCTTAAAAATAAATGAGGGGGCCCTTTGACAGAAAACAATAAGTATATCCCGCCAAACATTAGGGTATGAAACCTTTTCTTTTGGATTTGGTCTGAAAGATATCAATTGATAATGTTCAATAATATGTTGCATATTTCCGCTTTTACCATACACATGAATCTTCCAAGTTCTGTCTAAATAATACGTGGGGGAGGGGGCTCTTTGACAGTAGACAGTAATTATATCCTGCCATCAAACATTAGGGTATGAAACCCTTTTCTTCTGGATTTGGTCTGAAAGATATAAAATGATGATGTTTTGCTTACATTTTGTTTTTCCACTTTTTCACTTTGACAGTAGACAATATATCCTGCCAAACATTAGGGTATGGGACCTTTTCTTCTGCATTTGTTTTTAAAGATATCAACTAATAATGTTCAACAATTGCATATGTTCACTGTTTTACATATCTTCTGGTTGAGGGGGCCTTTTGACAATTGAAAGTATCTCTTGCCGAACATTAGGGTATGAAACTGCTTATAACCCGTTAGAGGGATCTAGTAACATTGTCCAAATCCTCAAAACTTACTTTGAACGCTAGCGGTTCTCTCATACCTTGTTGTATCCCGTATTAACAATAGTAGCATGGGACAGGTTTCCGTTTTTTTTCCCTTTCGTTAAAAAGATATTTACGATTGAAGTGTTCAGATTTATAACTATCTACTGAATAATTATAACTGTGTTCAAAGTCAGTGCAATGAGTTGGTGAATAGCACTGCATTTTTGCTCATTACTCGGCCATATGACATCCTTTTAATGTGAACTTTTCGCACATTACCTAGTGGACATATCAGATCACAAAAATACAAATTTTTATCAACCATTCATCACTTTTTGCACATGCCACAAAGTTACTAGATCCCTTTAACATAATGCTGTCTATGGCTGTGCCCCATGCTCTATCTCTGTCAATGTTGCGATCGCATCCGATGAGTTGAGTTTCGACCGATCCAGATCCAGATGTCACACGTTTTTATCTGGGTGACGCAACCTTTTAGCGGAGGATGTTTTCTAGTACTTAGCCCTTTGTGCTAAAATGTCAGGGGTTCATTTTGTAGATCTAGATGTCTTACTTACTACAGTCGAACCCGTCATTTAGTCACCTGTATATAGCAGCAAACCTGTCCTGTCTATAGTGGCAACCTGTATACAGCAGCAAACCTGCCTACAGTGGCAACCTGTCTATAGTGGCAACCTTTCTATAGTGGCAGATAGCAGCCAAGGTATTGTGGACACCTGTCTGTAGCAGCCAACCTGCCTATAGTGGCAACCTGTCAGTAGCAGCAAACCTGCCTATAGTGGCATCCTGTCTATAGTGGCAACCTTTCTATAGTGGCAGATAGCAGCCAACCTTTGTATAGTGGACACCTGTCTATAGCAGCCAACCTGCCTATTGTGGCAACCTGTCAGTAGCAGCAAACCTGCCTATAGTGGCAACCTTTCTATAGTGGCAGATAGCAGCCAACCTTTGTATAGTGGACACCTGTCTATAGCAGCCAACTTGCCTATGGTGGCCACCTGTCTATAGAGGGCCAACGTGCCTATAGTGTCCACCTGTCTATAGAGGGCCAACGTGCCTATAGTGGACACCTGTCTATAGCAGCCAACTTGCCTATGGTGGCCACCTGTCTATAGAGGGCCAACGTGCCTATAGTGGCCACCTGTCTATAGAGGGCCAACTTGCCTATAGTGGCCACCTGTCTATAGAGGGCCAACGTGCCTATAGTGGCCACCTGTCTATAGAGGGCCAACTTGCCTATAGTGGCCACCTGTCTATAGAGGGCCAACGTGCCTATAGTGGACACCTGTCTATAGCAGCCAACTTGCCTATGGTGGCCACCTGTCTATAGAGGGCCAACGTGCCTATAGTGGCCACCTGTCTATAGAGGGCCAACTTGCCTATAGTGGCCACCTGTTTATAGAGGGCCAACTTGCCTATAGTGGCCACCTGTCTATAGAGGGCCAACGTGCCTATAGTGGACACCTGTCTATAGCAGCCAACTTGCCTATGGTGGCCACCTGTCTATAGAGGGCCAACGTGCCTATAGTGGCCACCTGTCTATAGAGGGCCAACTTGCCTATAGTGGCCACCTGTTTATAGAGGGCCAACTTGCCTATAGTGGCCACCTGTCTATAGAGGGCCAACGTGCCTATAGTGGCCACCTGTCTATAGAGGGCCAACTTGCCTATAGTGGCCACCTGTCTATAGAGGGCCAACGTGCCTATAGTGGCCACCTGTCTATAGAGGGCCAACTTGCCTATAGTGGCCACCTGTCTATAAAGGGCCAACGTGCCTATAGTGGCCACCTGTCTATAGAGGGCCAACTTGCCTATAGTGGCCACCTGTCTATAGAGGGCCAACTTGCCTATAGTGGCCACCTGTCTATAGAGTGCCAACCTGTCTATAGTGGCCACCTGTCTATAGAGGGCCAACCTGTCTATAGTGGCCA